>JAQHUG010000353.1:1484618-1526713 GCA_028555095.1 Dicrostonyx torquatus
AAAACAAAACAAAAAAACATAACCACAATATTTTTATCACACACAAAAAATAAAGAACACAGTACCATCATCATAACCTGAACCTGACCTATGTCTGCCTGAGCTATCTCTGTATCTAAGGACCTTAGGGACAGGTTAGCTCATGTGGGGAGTTTGAAGCTCCAGAGTGACATGCTTCCAGCTCTTAGCACCTCAGATGTGACTCTGTTTTGCAGGCTGGCCCACTCTGTGGCCATTTACCCACTGGCTACTTTGGGCTGTTGTTTCATACAGTGGCACTCAACTTGTGGGTCACGACCCTTTGGGGTCACATATCGGATAATCACAACTCATCGGATATTTGTGATTCCTAACAGTAGCAAAATTATGAAGTAGCAATGAAATAATTTTATGGTTGGGGGTCCCCACAACATGAGAGTCGCAGCATTAGGAAGGGTGAGAAGCACTGGCTAAACAGCTAAGCTCTAGGGTGGAGGATGAGAGGAACTGAGGAGAGGAACGAGCAGAAAGAACATTCCAGACACCTTTGCTCCCTGGCAGAGAGCTTGATCCATTAGATACCAGGATACTGTGATCACTGCAGGTCTGTGTCAAAGAAGAAATAACCAGGTGCAGCTAGACCCCACGGAAAATAAAAATCCGTGGGCAGTGTAGCTTACTGGCAGCCAGGACAAATGAAGTCCTGTTGTCCGGCCTGAGGGGTGTGAATGAGGAAGCGGCCCACAGAGCAGGCCAAAGACAGCCCAGAACTAGAGCTGAGTGAGTGCTCAGGGGCCTCAAACACACAGCAGAGCCGCTGCTCCAATCCAGTGGGAAAGGAGACATTGTTTATTAATGATGCCTGTGCAAGCTGCTATCTTTTGGAAGCAAGTTAAACCTCATGTTACATTATACACGCAAGCCCCAAGAGGACTGGAGAGTTAACAGCCAAAACATTTTTTAAAGCAATAGATATCTTGAAAGAAAATGTAGGAGATGGGAAAAAAATATATAGTCTCAGGTATCAAAAAAAAAAAGTCATGTTTTAAAAGAAAGGCACAGGGCTGGGGAGCTGAGTCAGCAGGTAAGAGTGCTCATTGTGCAAACATGAGAACCTGAGTTTAAATTCCCAGCACCCGTGTAAGAAAAAGCCAGGCGTGGCCACGCATGTTCCTAATCCCAGAGGTGGCAGACAGAGCTAGGAGGATCCCTGGAGCTAACCCAAAATGTCCAGTTTCTGACTCAGAGCAGAACCTGTCTCATGTCAGTAAGATGGAAAGATGTAGAGCAGGTCCCCCCACACCCTCCTCTGCCCCCACCACTGCCTCCAGTAAAGTAATTATTTTCAAAGTAAAAAGATTTCATTACACAAGCATTATTTTTATGACAACAGTTGTCATCTGTAAAGTTGGTACAAAAACAAGCACTTTGCGTCTAAAACTATTTGCAGCTCAAGGACTGGGGTTACAGGTGTGCACCACCACACCCAATTTTTGGAGGTGCTGGGGGTAAAACCCAGAACTTCATGCACAGCAGGCAAGCACTCTGGCCGAGACACATCTTCACCCATGGCCTTGGCATCTTTCAGGATTTCAGTAGAGCAGACCTCCATAGGGACAGCACTGGTTTTCAAAGGGCAGGGCAGGAGGAGGAGCAGAAAGGCAGGTCACAGCAAACCCTCCTACAGACAGAGCCTGTCGACACTTCTTAGCAGAGCACTTGCTGAGCACGGACTGTGCACCAGGACTGCACCCTGTGCAATGTGGAAGCATCTTTGAACTTCACCACAAACCCTTCAGGGAAGTTCTGTCATGTTGCTCACTTTGCAGACACACAGGTCAAAGCACAGAGATGTTAGGCAGTGTGCCCTAGGTCACACAGCTAGAATGAGATAGAGTTATGATTTCAACCCTGAGCCAGGTGGTGGCGGCACGTGCCTTTAATTCCAGCACTCAGGAAGAAGTAGAAGCAGGTGGATCTTTGTGAGTTTGAGGCCAGCTTGGTCTACAGAGAGAGTTCCAGGACAGCCAGGGTTATACAAAGAAACCTTGTCTAGGGGTGGTGGTGTGGAGATTCCAGCCTTGAGTTTCTCCTGCTGTGAGACTCCATATTTGGGAATCACCTATTGCGTCCTGGGTATGTTCTTCTCTCCTACTATGAAAACCTTGGGATGAGAGGGGACTGAGGCTCAGGGGAGGTAACATACCAAGCCAAATAACCAGCAAATGTTAGAGCTCTAGTCTGCATATTGCTCTCCGCCTGTCTGGAAGTGCTGACCGCTACAGAGTTCCAGAGTGTGGAGAGGCTGTGCGAGCCATCTGCCCTTCCTCTTCTGCCCTGTGAACTGAGCCCATGCCTTCCTCCCTGGGCTGGGCTCTGGTGCTTAGCCAAGGCTTGCCCTTCTCTAAGGGGATTCTGTCAGTCTTGATGGGGGGAGGTAGTGGATGGAGCTACTTTGGGACTGAGCCCCAAAGGCTTGTGGGAAGGTGCTTCTCCATCCAAGAGCACCACTTTCTTCATCAGGGCAATAGAAAGGTACTACTATCTGATTCAGTAGGGGTTAATTATAGAAAGTTCCAGGACTATGATATTGAGCGGGTGCTCCAGGGAGGACAGAGGCTGCAGTGTCCCCCTCCCCCACAGCTCTTGAGATGTAGCTGTAGATTCTGATCTCATGCCATCACACCCAGCCTGCTCTTCTCAGAAGCCAGCCCCCAACAGATGCCAGGCACACCCCGCTTCCTCTGTGTCAGGCAAGTTTCGCAGCCCCCTTGGTCCACCAACTGGCTCAAGCCTGCAGGCGTGTCCCTCTCCACCCTCTGCTGCCCTCTCTTCCTGCTGGTCACCTCCTCCCTGCAGTCACATCTCTCTCATGTCTCTTTCATGTCCCTTCTGGTGACTTTGTGTTTCTACTCATGCACAGTCACAAAGCACACTTCAGAGCCGCGGGCTGTGGAGCCAACCTCACAGACCCACAATTGTCAATGGAGCTTCATCTCTCACCCCGCATTCAAACAGCCACACCAGGGGGCCCCTCTCCAGGCCTGCAGAATACTCAGGCCCGGTTTCCTTTTCCCAGGGATGAGTGCTCTGACTTCTCCATCGAATCTTTTCTCACCGACAGCCATTCGCTCTATCTCCAGCTGCTCTAAACAATGCCACTGCAAACATTCTTGTACATGTTTTCTCCAACCAGAGCTTTTAACCCTACCGAATACAGTTCTAGTAGTGGGGTTACTCAATGGAAGGGCACACACATACACATACATACATACATACATACATTCTTATGTTAGACCATGTTGTCAGACTGCTCGCCAGAAAACCTTGTAACACCACCCTGCTCTCTCCAGCAATTTCAGGACCACCTGTTCTTCTTCAGCCTCTCCAGCAGGTGTGAGCATCCTTTAGGATTTTCCCCTGAGTGATGCAGACCACATGAAATTTCACAATCCCTAAAATTCCAATTTCTGGTAAAAACTTGTTCATCTTTACTAGGTTGGTTGGTCCCGCCTAGCCTTATCTTTGCCCAGCTCTAACCGTCCTTGTCCGCCGTGAGTTTCTAGCTGCTCTTTATATGTGTATCATTAACTTTTCGTGTGACAAAGAAGAATTAGAATTAGAAATTCAAGGTTCAGAGGCTGGAGAGATGGCTTAGTGTTTAAGAGCACTGGCTGCTCTTCCAGAGGAACCGGGTTCAATTCCTAGCACCCAAATGGCAACTTACAACTGTCTGTAACTCCAATTCCAAGAGATCTAAACTCTCTTCAGGACTTTACACACATTGGGTGCACAGACATACATGCAGACAGAACACCTACACATATAAAATAAAGTCTGAGTGTGTGTGTGTGTGTGTGTGTGTGTGTGTGTGAAGGTTATCCCTGGCTGCATAGCAGCTTTGAGGCTAGCCTAGGCTACATGAGATCCTATTTTTAAAAACTGCAAAGGCCATATGATGATATCAGATGATACCAGAAACAAGTACTCGATATTTAGGAGGGGTCACCTAGGATGCAATGAGAAGGGAAAGTGGTAGAACAAGCCTAGCTGTGTCCCAAGCGCCCCCTGGTCTGAGACCTGGGGTCACAGCAGTAGGAAACAGCATTCTGATAGTCCATTCATTGACCTTGACCTGTGGGATATAAGGACCTGCACTAGGCCATGAGGTACTCCAAAGCCCTCAGTGACCTTGGTCACACGTCTAAAAAGCTGTGTCAGCCGCATATGTGGGATTAACCCTCAGAATGAGCCAGCACACAGCAGGGAGAAGCCATGAATGCCTTCCCTATGATCTGCATTCATTATTCTCTCTTCACAATGTCCAAATGGCCCACAACAGCTGAAGGGGAGAAAGGTTTGTTTGTTCACAGTTTCACTGCAGAACCTCTCCATCTTGGCCATAAGAGGTGAAGCAATGGCTTGTTCACATGCCAAGGACCAGGAAATAGGAGAAGAAGGAGGCCGGTCCCCACCCTGGCTTTCCTGGATTCCCGGGATAAGATATCCTATCCAAGCCCTCAGCCGTGGGGTGCTGCTGCCCACATTCATGGTGCGCCCCTCCCCCTCAGTTGCTCCTCTTTGGGAAGACCTTTGCAGCCATGCTCATAGGTATGCCTCCACCTCATCGCTGATCCTAACTCTGACCAAGTTGACAGTGAAGACTGACTCTCGCCTCTGTCCAGGCCTCCCGTGTCTGAGGAGCGAGCAGGCAGCAAGGATTCAGGAAGTGCTCAACCCTAGGGATGCAGCCTGATACAGATGTATATCTCCGTGTGATATCAGTACCTCGGTCCCTGGTGCCCAAGCCTGCGGAAGGATCTCTGCCTCACTCAGAACCCTCTGAGCCCCATCAGCCTCACATGTGATGTAGGCCCTTTAAGCCTGCAGAGTCGGGAAAGCTGGCTTCCGAGAGGCAGAACAAGGCTGTGCATTTTCCATTCGTTTGGAAGTGGGATAAAGGACACCTCCTCCAGGAAGCCTTCCCCACTGTGCCATCACCCAGCCTGCCCCAAGGACCTCAGTTAGTCTTGTTTTGGGCCTCCTTGAGCTTGGCACACAGTAGATACCAGGCTGCATCCATGGCCTCTCTTGCCTGTTCTCCCCTCCTCCTACCCCCAGTCCCTCCTGGCACATTGGGGAAATAAAATGATCTGTAGCTCCCACCCACTCGCCATGCTCACAGATGCCGGTTGTGTGGTCTATTGCTTAGCATCCACCTCTGGGAAGGTCTGTCCAGGAGGCAGACACCCCGTGCCTCATGTACGGACTGCTCCATCAACTTGGGTTTTTTTTGTCCCATATCACTCTACCTCAAGTCCCTTTGCCTAAAAATCCTTCTTGTAGGGGCTTCTTTGGCTTCCTACGCCATCATCTAGTTCCTCAAAATCCTTTCTGGATAGAGCCCCGAGTAGTTTCACACCCTCTGAGAGGACGCAGGGCCAGGCCTTCCTCCTCGTTCCCTCACCCACATCCTGTCTCCCACATTATGCTGAGTGACGCTTGACTGTGTGCCTCCTGAGCAGGGACCACATCTTTCCCACTTTTGTGTTTTATTCAAAGCGCACACTGCCAATGGGAGTTTAACACGCAGCTAATATTTATTCAGGGCTTACCACAGGAGGACTGTGAGTGCGTTTTCGCGATATTTTATTTAATTATCAGAACAAGTACTTCCAGGCAGGCGTCGCTGCCTCACTTTTCAGACAGGGTGAGAAGTTGTCACCTTCCTGGGCTCTCATTGCTAGGACGCATCAGGACTGGGAGCTGATTCTTAGGGACCACTCCCCAGCTTATGTGATATCCAGCCCTGCCTCCCCAGAAGTCACCATCTTCATGATTTGAGATTCATTGGCAAGGTCATTTCTGGTCTTTCTTCCTCGCCCCTAGGTAAGCTCCATACTGCTCTGATACTGCTGAAGCCTTCCTGATAGTTTCAGAGACGCCTTCCTCAGGCAGACCTACCAGCCCTGCCTCCGTCCTGGTGGGTTTCCCAACCAGTCACCACCGCGTCCTTCTCCCAAGATGCTCAAGCCTCCATTTCCCTCCCTACAGACCCTTGGGCTTTACATTGTGTGATTATTGAGCACCTACTGTATGCCAGACACATTATAAAAGGCAGAGATCATAACAGTCGCACAGCTCAGCTCTGGAGCTAACACCAAAACTAAGGAAATAAACACTTGCGGGAAGTGAGGTGCTGCAAAGGGCTGAAGTCAAGTGGGGATGAGGAGCCAATGGTGTCAGCCTTTACTGTGTGGTTGTTCTCTGTACCTAAAGGAACTAAGGAATAAGCTAGCTCCCGGAGATGAAGCTCCCCGGCAGAGGATCTGATACAAGGCTCTGCGGTTGGCATGGGATCTAGAAACCTCCAGAAGGAAGGATAGAGAAAGAATTCAGCCTTGAGTTGGGCGACTGGTCAGTAGACCATTCAGGACCAGCTCTGTCTTCCCCCGTCTGCTCACCCAGATTCATCTCCTGTGGGAGTCTGTGGATCCTGGGGATCGCTCTCAGGTGGTCGGGTGTGGCAGTGGCTGCCTTTTCACACTGAGCAACCACTCTTCTATGCAGCGTCTTCTCTGCTCACCATGACATCCTCCCTCTCCCTCATGCTTCCGCTCTGACAGTCCTTCGCTCTCCCTGCCATGCCCTGCCCTATCGTGTGCCCTTTTGATTTGAAATTTTCTCCTCTGTAACCATGCTATTAATTTTCTTTCATGATTTTCATGGGTGGCTCAGCTCGTGGGGAATCCCACACCCGCCCTCAGGCTGTGATTCATAGCTCTGGCTGGGGGTGGCATTCCCCTGGAGAGAAGCAACTTCCCTACAGAGATTCTTGTCATGGACACCTCCATAGAGCTCGGCTTCCTGCTGTCCGCCGACTCAGAACAAATCACACCCCCAGTGTATAAGCTCGGCAGCCCATTGCCCCAGCGCCCCAAGGCTTGCTGGGAGAACTTCTTCTCTCCAGGCATCTCCTTCTCCCAGACCTTGGATAACTGCTCTGCTTGGGCCTTCCCACCTCAGAAGCCCCATGAATGGCACCTTCCCCAGCTACCTCCAACACACCCCAGTGACCAAAGCCAGGCCCTCATCTCTTGACTTCTGAATGCCTCATACTCCCTGCTCAGTGACCACAATCCGCTTCAGGCATCCAGAAAGTCATCAGCCAGCAACTCCATACTCTGGCAAGTTCTAGGTGCTGGGGCTTTCGCAACAGACAAGAGATAGGATTTGACATCCAAACAAGAAAGGCGGGGGGCAGATACTTCAGATCATTAGTGAGAATGTGTCAGGCTGCAAAACTTCATGGCAGTGGGGACAAAACAGGCCTCTTTATCTGTGACCACTTATGTATGTGAGCGACCGCACCTTCCTGGAGGTGAGACTGAGCAATGCCAAGCCCTGAACTGTACGTTCAGGAAGAAATGGCAAGAACGAAGGAAGGGGTGGCACAATTCCCATACTCACAGATGAGGCTGAGCCCAGAAAGGTTAAATCCCTGCATGGGGCCGCACAGCAAATAGCAGAGCTGGATTCCAGGCCAGATGCAGTTGGCTGCACAACTTCTTGTGCCCTACCTCCCAGCTTCTTCCTGAGCAAGAACAACAAATCCAGTGGGTACCTCACTTTCTACTGGTTTGTCCTCTGTGACACCTGCTCGTGTTGCCTTGCTTGAAGGTCCCCCTGCTTCTTGACCATTTACAGCCTTTTCTTCGGCCTTCTGGTCACCAAGAAGCCTTCTGAGCCCCATTAGGATAAAACTAAATGCTTGCTCCCTGAGGCTTGCAATGTCTTTTGTCTATTCACTCTTCAAACTCATATTGCAGACCTAACATGTACCAGGAAATCTTGGACATCAGTCTGAAATTCCAGATACAAAATTAGGCGCCACAAGAGTATGCCCAGAGTAGGAAACCACAGCATGTTATGTCAGACTCCAGTGACTGTCCCAAGTGAACATGGTGGCCTGGATTACCAGACCACTTGTCAAGTTCTTTGATTTGATCTTGATCTCAGCATTGTCCCTAGCCCCTCAGCATATCATATAACCCAGAGACAGCACACACTGGATTTTTACATCAGTAAAAGAATTCCCTTTTAGTGTACACCTGCTATGTGCTAGGCTGTGTTCTATGGGTTGGAAATATAGCATGAACACATTGGATAAAAATCTCTGCCTTTGTGAGATTTGTGTTCTGCTAGGAATAGAATGGAATCAAATGAATGATTTGCATCCCTAATTAATTAATTAGCATGCAGAGAAGAGAGAAAATGAGAGCATGGAGTGGAGAGGTCTCAGAACATGGCAACCAACTCTGTGACAGAGGCAGAGGTCTCATCATTCCACTCCCCACACCTGCATGTATACCTGCTCCTTCCTCATGCTCGCCCACATCAGTGTGGGACTCTCCCCAGATGCTCCTGAGCACCACATTCCCATCCAGAGTTCCCCATGCTGGCCCAGGCTGCCTCATCACCAGCATAGGGACCACATTAGTCTTGCTCTTCCTTGCCCCAGGCTTGGTTGATGCCTTCCCTCCAAGTTACCTCTTCTGCTCTGATCTCTTCTCCAAGACTGCTGGGTACTTCCCATTATTGTGTCAGCATTGGCCATACATTTTTGTTGTTCTGTTTCCTTGTCCAGTCATCCCTTCTTACACATCCAAACCTTTCACAGGCCATTCCCCCAGCCTGGAATCTTCTCTCTTCTCAGTTCCTCACCCACCCACCCCCATCTTGGCTTAACTACTTCTGACCCTGCTCTCTCCCTCTCTCTCTTTCCCTTTCTCTCTCTCTCTCTCTCTCTCTCTCTCTCTCTCTCTCTCTCTCTCTTTCTCTCTGTCTCTATCTGTGTGTGTGCACGTGTGCACATGTGTGCCTGCCTGTCTGTCTGTCTCCCTGTCTCTCTGTCTCTGTCTCTCTCTCTATCTGTGTGTGTATGTGTGTGTGTGTGTGTGCATGTGCGTTCCTGCCCATCTGTCTGTCTCTCTGTCTATGATCACTAACTCTAGCTGGCTTCAGAATCACCATGATCCTCCTGCCTCTGCCTCCTGAGGGCTGGGATTACAAGCATGTGCTGCCTGACTCCTTCCCTTTACCTTTGCAGAGACTGCCCCACTTGCCAGGAGTCAGCACTGTCCCTGACACACAGTAGAGTTCAGATAAAACAACAAACAAGCTGGGCAGCAGTGGTGGCACACGCCTATAATCCTGGCACTCGGGAAGCAGAGGCAGGCAGATCTCTGTGAGTTCGTGGCCAGCCTGGTCTATGAGAGCTAGTTTCAGGACAGGCTCCAAAGCTACAGAGAAACCCTGTCTCAAAAAAACAAACAAACAATAAAAACCGAATGAATCAGCTTTGGACTTGTTTGTGGCAGTCAGTCATTTCAAAGTGTCTGCGTCTCTGCTGACCCACTTACTTGACGTATGACCTTGGTCTTGGGATGTGACCTCTATGGGCTTTTGCTCACCTAAAAGAAAGGCTCTTAGCACATAGTTGAGAATTAGTTGACCTGAATGTGGTATCAGCGTGAACACACTCGGCACCCAGAAGTTTCTCTGTGAACTGCAGCTGAGAAGCAGACAGTCCTGATTCAAGGCCCTTCCTCAGAACACTCAGAAATGGACTAGTCTCCAGGGTCTGTTGTGCCCTGAGTCTGAAAAATGAAACTAGATACTTGCATCCTTGGGTGGCTCTGTTTCCTCACCTGTAAATTGGAGTAAGGTAATACCCCTCCCTAGGAGGTTTGTGAGATTCAGCATGGATCAGTATCCAATAAATGTCAGCCTTTCTCATAGCTGTTAACATATAACTCTGGTGACCACAGGATAAGGCTTGTGCCCCCAGTTCTTGATCAATGAAGATATAAGTTTCCAGGGAGATTAAGTAACTGCCCAAGGTCAAACAACGAGGAAACAGCAGCCTTGCACTTCAAGGCCAGGTCTGCTGCGCCCAAATCCCATGTTATTTCCACTCCATCAAAGAGGCAGCTCAAAATAGGCCTGTGGCATTTCAGCTAATTTCCTCTAAGCCCTTCCCAAGTAACAAACTGCATTCACACAAAGCTTCTCCCTAGACATCCATTCAGCGGCCACTAAGTGCAGGTGCCTGGTGCGTCCCAAGCAGCAAATAGGGCCTGAGCAGGGCCAGCTCTCCCAGGTGGCCTTTCCAGGCCCACAGAAGGACCCTATGGCATATAACTCATTTGTAAAGGCTGTGAGACAAGAAGTATGCAGAAGATAAAGACAGAGTGCTTTGGGTGTAAAATGGGGCAAAGAAATGAGAGGCATCCATGCCAGGCTCTCCACCTCTCTCCTGCCATATGAAGTCCACACTGTAGCTGCTTGGGCATCATTCACCAAGCATCTACTATGGAGATAGAACTTCTCTGGATTCTGAAGTCTTAACTGTGACCCATGACTCAGCTCTTGGCCTCAAGAGCTTATGAGGCCATGAGGGGTCACAGCACAGTTAAGTGTGATCAGTGTGACCAACGTCATAGTGGTGTGGCAAGTAGCAAAAAGTAGAGAACAGATGGGACACTTCTGAAAAGAGTGGATGGATACCAAGATACCCATTTTCCAGACAGGAAGCCAACTTGGACAGAATATGGCAAATGCCCAAGTCCCCAGTGAAGCTGTGTACCCAGGCCTGTTCTTGCTGCAGCAGTCTCTGCTGTCCCCATGCTGGCTGTGGAGACTGCTTCCCTCCCTCCTCCTCCTCTGTTGTTTTCCTGGTGATGATCTGGCCAGAAGATGAATCAAATGCTGTGAATGTTACAACTACTGTCAGCAGTTCTGAGGTTAGCAGTCTGCGGACAAACAGGCTTCAGAGCTTCTGCTGTAGGTACCTTTTGAGCAGGAACTCAGGGGTTGGTTGTGAAGAGAGCAATGGATAAGTGTTTTGTCCCCTCTATGCATGGGCGGTCAAAGGCAGTCAAGGTGACAGGCACCAATGAAGGGAAACCTCTCAAACACATATAAGGACACCCACGCATCTCTCCCAACTGCTCTCCTCAAGATGGAGGTGATCCCAGGAGCCTTGACACCTGTGCTTTACATCTTTCTTTGTTTTTTTTTCAAGACAGGGTTTCTCTGTGGGTTTGGAGCCTGCGCTGGAACTAGCTCTTGTAGACCAGGCTGGTCTCGAACTCACAAAGATCCGCCTGCCTCTGCCTCACGAGTGCTGGGATTAAAGGCGTGCGCCACCACCGCCCGGCCCTTACATCTTTCTTAAGGCTAGCAACCCAATGGGGCTGGAGGGATGGCTCAACCATTAAAGGTTAGACTCACAATCAAGAAGTATAAGGATAGCAGCCCAAGAAAAACATCCACACAAGCCATAACTGAACTGCCCCTGGGATGAGACCACCCCTCTCTCTTTCCCACTGCTAATCCTACCTTCCTAGGACAGGAAACCAAGGCCTGAGAACCTTTCCCCTGCAAGCCAGCTTCAGCTTCGACTAAAATCCTTAGTATAGTTTCAGAGCTCTGAGTCCTGTTCTCCAGATGCCAAGACCCTCGCCCTGAACCAGAAAGACAGCTATCAGTCCTCAGAAGGGTCCTTCTGGTCTAAAAGGGAGCAGAGACTGGGAGAAAAGTAAATTTTAATGCAGGGCAGCAAAGCAGACAGTTTCTACCTGTGACTTGGAAGATGCAAGGAGGAAGTTAGGCAGTGGGCTTCACACCTCAAGAAACTATTTCAACTTCAACCCTCTCCTGTGTACATCCCTAATTTCTGGATCACTGATAAATTATTGAGCAAATCATATCAAGACAAAATGGGGAGGGGTGTGGCATTACCAAATTGTGAAATCAAAGCATCTCTCTACGCCCTTCAACTGACTCATTCGAGAAACAGCTTTCTCTAGTCCCTCCCACAAAGGAAAGACACACCCTCAAGTCTGCCTTATATGTTCTCCTTTTACTTAGTCACAAAACTGGTCAGAGAAAACATGTCATCCTCAGCTGGGAGCATTGCTGAAGTGCTTTCAATTTTCAGGATTGCATTAAAAGTTGCACACACAGTCTAGAGAGGAGGCACAGGAATTAACCCAAGCTCACAGTTCTGGTGAGCAAGAGGAGGCTTCTGTCTTTCCCTGTTCATAGCAGAAACACTTTTTTAAAAATCTCTTCAATATCATTTATGAGTGGTGGTTGGGGGACTTGGAACCATCCACACTCACCCACTTCTCTTGAAAACATTTTTATCCTTGGGATGAGAATCATGGCCCGAGCCCCAGTTACCAGTCACCCTTCCCTCATTCTTTCACTTAAATAATCTTTCCAAAATGTCTACTTGTAGAAGTAAGATGTAGGATTTCACAGAAAACTACAGAGTCACAGATAGAGCTATGCACAGCCCCGTTAGTCAGAAAGACACAGAGATCAAGAAGGAAATGAGGAAAGAGATGTATCTATCCAACCAATAAAATAAAACAACCTCCTCTCCCCTTCCCAAAAAGCATTGTGCAACCCATGATTGGAGGAAAAAAGAACATAGAGATTATGTTTGTAATTACCCATCTAGGTTCTATGTCCATCTCTTCCAAGCGGAAAAGCTGCTGATTGAAGTTTTGTGGCAGTGTGACTGGGAGGGCTGTATTTGAAGCTCTGGGCACGTAGAGATGGAATGAGAAGGAAGCTGATCTGGAAGAAACACCGAGGGGGGAGGGAAGAGGAGAGAAAGGGAGAGAGAGGGAGAGGAGAGGAGAGAGAGAGAGAGAGAGAGAGAGAGAGAGAGAGAGAGAGAGAGAGAGAGAGAGAGAGAGAGATCGCCAGCTACGCCTTCCTCTCAGCTCCAGGAGGCCCCGGCCAGCACTCATTCCGGAACTGTGGAACAGGAGTCCGGGGAGGCCTGGCAGCCCTGCCCTCGGCCCTGGCGTGGCCCGTCCCTGGAGGACAGAGGCCCCTTGGCCCAGGCCCCACTCCTAGCGGGCTACAGAGCTCAGGGAGCGCACAGAGTGGGGAGCTGTCCAGTTCAGCACCACGGCGACGCAGTAGGTGGGCGCTCCTGCTCTGAGAGCTGTCCAGTCCAGCACCGCGGCGATGCTGTAGGTGAGAGCGCCCGGTCTCGGGGAGCTGTCCAGTTCAGCACCACGGCGATGCAGTAGGTGGGAGCGCCCGGCCGGAGAGAGCTGTCCGTTTCAGCAGCTCGGCGAAGCTGTAGCTAGGAGCGCCTGGCCCGGGGCTGCGCGGCCGCGAGCGGGGGAGGCGGGCGGGCCTGCCTGCTGCAAGACGCCGGCTCGCGCGCCCTATCGCTCGCTCACTCGCTGGCTTCCAAGGAGCTTTGCGGATCGGGGGAGGGAACCCCGCCTCGATTCTCCGGGAGAAACCCCTTCCCTCCCCCACTTCGCCGACACTACCCCAGCCGCCAACAACAATAACCGCGGCTGCTCGTCCTGCCGCCGCCGCGCCAGCCAGCCCTGCTGCCGCCGCCGCCGCCGCCGCTGCCGGGGCACAACCATGGGAGGCGAGACCCCCGCACCGGTGCAGCTGAGCTCGAGGGCTTGCAGAAGACTAGGCAGTCTCCTCTGAAACGGAGGCACCCCGAGAACCCCCTCCCTCCCCAAGGAAGAGAACTGGCGAAGCCACGAATTTTCATGGCGCAGGCCGCAGAGCCCCGAACGAAGACCGAAGGTTGCTTCCTGGCTCTCCCAATCTCTAACTGTCTAGGTCCGGACCATGAGAGATGGTGTTGAGAATTCGACTGTTTCCTGGCGCGCTGTGGAAGCCATCTCCAAATTAGCGATCACATATGGAAACTGGAGATCAGAATTTTAGGAAAAGAGATTAAGGCATCTCACTTGGGGGGGTGGGGGGTGTCTTTTTATTTATTTTCCTTTTTTTAAAAAAAATTGCTGCAACTGGAACAGTTTTTTGATCTCAAAAGGCAAGCCTCTCTTCCCGTGTGATCTTTATAATTTACACACTTTTCCGTGAGCTTTCTTATCTCCCGTTTTTTATATCTCTCCATATTCTCTATTCACACATATATCCATTATATTAGTAGTGGAATTACCATTCGCACCCTCACACACACGCTCCTGAGAACCAGAAGTCGGTTGGGTGTTTATATAATGAAGAATTATGGGGCTGTTTGATCGAGGTGTTCAAATGCTTTTAACCACCGTTGGTGCTTTCGCTGCCTTCAGCTTGATGACCATCGCTGTGGGAACCGACTATTGGCTGTACTCCAGAGGGGTTTGCAAGACCAAAAGTGTCAGTGAGAATGAAACCAGCAAAAAGAACGAGGAAGTTATGACCCATTCCGGATTATGGAGAACCTGCTGCCTCGAAGGTATTTGATTTCTTACCTCCTCCCCCTTTCCGCGCCGCCCCTCCCCTCCGCACTCCCCCTCCCCACCCGACTCCAAATAAGTCCCCTCCACGTTCCACCATTTTCCCACTTCACTCCCTCCGCCACTGCCGCTGCAGATCAAGGTTGGCTGGGTTAGTTTCAGAGGAAAGAAAATCAATAAGCAAAACCCACACTCTTTACTCTTTGGCTTCCACCCCATCCTCCCAAACCTCCTCGTTGGAATGATCTATGCTACGGTGAAAACAAGAGATTGTCTGTAGAGTCAGATGTGCTCTGGCTGCTTTGGAGTCATAAGGTTTGCCTTTGGGTCTAGCTTTGCCACCTATAAGGAGGGAAAACAATTTTCTTCCCTGCGTGCTGCTCGGCTTTTTGCGATTAAGGATTTGGGAAAGGTTCTTCCTCTTCCCCTCACTCCTCAAAAGTTACAGACACATCACCAACTCCAAATCTCCTTTTTTGAAAAGAAATTGTTTCTAAGAATCCTTATTTGGTAGGTTCTAATTATTCCAGGAGCTCAAGCTGAGTTCAAGAGCATTTCGTAATGTCTATGAGTCCCACGTATCATTTGAGGTGGCTGTGTGTGTTTTTAACATTTACGAAGTCTATAAATGCATGCGTCTCTCACAGGAAACAAGCCCAAGTTCTAATAAACAGCGGTCACTTGCAGGTTAGGCTGAGCGCCGATTTGCTTCCACACAGAGTGACATGTCTGTCATCCGAAAGCAAGTCGAGTCAGCACTGTGCAGGCAGGAGGCGAGGGCATGGAGAGGTTGAGAGGGAATGGGAAAGCATGGGGTGGGGGTGCCAGCTGTTGGCCTTGATCTTGCAGAGTCATTGGGGCATGTGTGCTGTATGTGCCATGGACCAAGGGGCTCCCATGGTGTAAAGGCTGGGAGACTAGGGCATGAGGGAGGAGGCATGTGCTTCTGGAACACATTAATAAACACAAGAGGAGGGAGGGAAGCTCTGCAGGTCATACAAGCTGAATTTAGCCACAGACTTTAATATGAAGGAGTGCATTTGCATAGCTATATCTGTCTGCGTGCACAAGCCACGTATAGGAAGACAGGCAGAGAGACACATATGCCCCTGTGTGGAAAGAGGCTCGTGTGTGTGTTCCACTGATGTGAATCAAGACTGGAGGCCCTTGGAGGCAGCATCGGGAAGTGAGCACTGCAGGGTTGTTTGTTAAGCTCAATGTGGGATGGTGCTGCAGGGAGTTGGGGCTAGCAAATGGGGGAGAGGGTAAAACTAACGCGGTCCTGGGGATCTAACCTATATTGAGCCAAACACTAGTCTGGGAATGAGCTCACATCACATGCCCCCTCCCAGTGTTCTTGGTGCAAATGGCTGAGTGATGGCTGAACATGTTTTGAATAGCTAAGTGACTTCATTGAGCGATGGTCTGTTTGACGCATACTGCATTTGGTACCCTTTCTCAGTCCAAGCCCTGCCTTTAACATTCTGCAGAGACGCTCTCTGCCGAACACTTCATGCTCATCCCCAGCCAGAGAGTCAATATCAGGAAATTAATAGGGACTGTTTTACACACATGCATTCCGCCTCTCTTAAAAAATGAAAAGCCTTTCATAGCGCCAGTCACTTGCAGTAGAAAGGCAGCTTCCATGTAATTAAACATTTATGGCAAGCTTTGATGCCGAAAGAAAAAGAAAGCGAAGTGAATGAGGACTGCTTTGGGGATGTGATCCTGGCAGTTATTTGCATTCCTTGGATTTTGGTTAGAGGGATAAGAGATCTGCAGCCAAGAAAAATTAGAGAAAAATCTGTATCTTTATTTTATGGCAAATGTAATCAGATATTGGTGACTTGGAATAAATATACTTTTTTAATCAGGGGTTTATTGACGGATCCTTAATACTATGATCTGTTAAACATCTTATAATTCACAGTAGACATGCAGACTTGCAGCGGCTTTGGGTCACTTGTGCATCAGAAGGCTTAAGTATTTTCATTAGAAGCCCATCTGTTCGGTGTCCACAGCTATGCATCCCCCTTTAGCTTTCTCTCCCAACTGTACTCTCTTCTCTCAATAGACTATAAAGGGTTAGAATTGCAACACTCCCCTAGAGTTGTGTGATGCGTACAGGAACTGTGGGTTTGGCACTGTCCCCAGAGGCCTCCCCGGGTGCCCAGTCCAGGCACTTGCCTCCAGGCAGTGATGGGAGGGCTGGGTTAATAGTCCCTTTTCTACACGGAGTTAAGACACACTTTGGAAGAGCTAGGGAGTTTTGGGGCCTTGTCTGACCTGGCTTTCCCTTTCTGGAGTTTTTTCCCTATGACTTCACAGGCCTGGAACTACCTCAGGAAGCTGGAGCTTGGCCACTCAGGAAGTGGATGGAGGTGCTGATTTTCAAACTCCATGTACTTTCAAAAACTGGAGTTTTCAGGTTCCTGAGAATTGGCGTGTACAGCTTGTATGGTATTGACAAGTTTGGGCCTCTGAGTGGTCAGAACTGAGTCAGCTTCAATGAGGAGTGGGCCGTCAGCACTTCTGCTTCTTCAAATCAGAACCTGGGGTGGGAAAGTAGACTCTCCAAAAATGTTTCCCCGTCCCGTCTTGAACTGTGCTGTGTGCCCACACTGGAGACCTGGTGAACAGGTTTTCAGTTCCTCCCCGAGAGGCTGCCGATAACCACAGCTGCAAAGCGGGCCTGGCCTCCTCTCATCTCTCTCTTGTTGTCTACTTTCCATTAGGAGTTTTGTATGTGGTCTCCTGGGTTGGTTATTTTCTTTTACTTCTTCATGAAAAGAATTGGGAAATAGTTCCTTGCCTCTGTGGCTGCTTTTGAAATTAATGAGTCTGCAGAGAGATGAGAAGGGACATGGCCACCTGTTAGGGCACACTCTGGGGAAGAAGAGAGATCAAGGAAACACCTCAGGCCTTATTTTCCCCTCAGCAGATAACTGAAAACTCTCTCTGTGTGAACTTGAACTCTCTGGCAGGTGGGTGTCCTTACTGGGATTCAAGCCTGTGGTGGGAAAGAGAATGGGCTGTGTGTGATACTGGTATATACAGAGTGCTGGGTGCAAGCCTTTAAATTGTTCAGAAAGCTGTCTTAGGAGTCCTGGAGTGGGGAACTAAACTGACTCTTTCAGGGGGAAAAAAACTTAGTCCAATCTGCAAAAGGTCAAAGAATGGTTTACTCAAAGTACATTCCTGGACTCTTGGAGAATCAGCCTCTGCTGTAACCCCAGAGGAAGGCATCATCTCCAGGGACAAGAGACTCATCATGTTGGTCCTCTCTAGCTCCTGCCTCCCTTTTGTCCCCACTCCAATCTCCCCCAGAGGACTTCCATCCCTGCAGAGGAGGAGCCAGAAGCTGGTGCAGAAACCACCCCCCACCCCAGACCCTCTTTTCTTGCCCCTTACTTCACTGTAAGGAACAACAAAATTATTGCCCTCTGTCCAAATTTGTGCCTTCCCCCTGCTGAACCTCCCAGCTCCTGTAGCATCAGTAGTGCCCCCATCTGCTTGTGCATGGCACCTCTGCTGTCTCTTTAGCACCTTCACTCTCTTGGAATGACTAGCACCTCCACTGTCCCTGTCTTTTCTAAGTTCAGAACTGCATAGTCCTCGGCTGGCCTTAAAGGTGGCAAAATGTTCCAGGCTTCTCAGCATGCACTCTTGTTTATACATAGGGAAAGAATAGAGCTTTTGGTCTAAGGGAGGCCACCTGCCTTTCCGGACACTCTTGCCTTTAACCGAGCCTTCTTGGTGTGTGTACATTGCTCCCTATTTTTATTATTTCTGAGATAACCTGACTTTCTCTAGCTCTTAGAGTCTAGGAACTTTGCCCCCAGTGGGTGCACAAGAATCTTTACCAGCATCTTGATTCAGAAATTTCTCATATGATTAAAATGAATGCAAGCATTATTAGAATGGAGAGAGTGCAAGAGAGACCAGAATGATTTGGTTTTTCTTCCTGGAATTCTTTAAAAAAATAATAATAATGAGTCATCATTATAAAATAAAAGAAGCCAAAGGACTCTGTTACGGAGCTGTGCAGTTCCTAATTGGCCAAAGTGAGGGCCAAGGGAAGTCAAGAGAAGGCGGAGATAGCCTGCACAATGTCTACAGGGAAGGGAAAGGGAGCAGCAGGTTTTCTTCCATTTCTGTGATCGCAATCCAAGTGTCTCTTAGCAATTTCAAGAGCAAGCACCTCTGGGCAGACCGTGGCATGACAATATACCATCCCCACCCAGCACCTTCAGAGTCTTCCGTTCTTTGGAGGAAACCCCCATGTAGCTCATCTGAAGGCCCTGCAACAATAACACCTGCCGCACCAAGGGCCTTGCCAGAGAGGAGCTCCAGTGGTTTAGCATCTCTTAGCGCTAGCCAAGCCTGGCTCTGCTCACTGCATTTCACAGCTCCCTGCCCCCATGCTCTCTGACTTGCTTCTGCTTCCCAGGTGAGTGGGAGAAGAGGACCATGTACCTGGGTCACATGGCAGAAAGTGGTTGAGCCAGAACTTGCACTCAGGCCCCTGTGACCCGTAGGGATCTCCTCTTTTCTATGCTTCATACACTTGTGAGACCCACGTAAAGCTCTGGGCACAGCACTTTGGCTACTGTGCATGGTCACTGCCTGTAACACACTCTATTTTATCTGCATCAGATGGAGCCTTGTTGAGCCAGCATGAGTAGTCAGGAGGCCTGAGATCTGACAATTTGACCCTATGCCAATGTGCTACCCTGCCCCTTTCAGGAGGACATGACTTTAATCCATCCCCTCTTTCTTAAAGGCTAGAATGAACCTAGGGGATTGCAGTGAGCAATTCCCAACAGAGAACTCCAAGCCTAACCAACTGGGAATCTTCTTTGGGATCTTTCACTTTGGAGGTGTCCTTGGCATGGCCATTCCATGGGTTTATGGCAAGCTACAGGAAATATCCAATTCTATAGCCCCTGTACATCATGGAGTTTTCAGAGGGCGCTTGGTAGGAGAAATGTTTGTAACTCTGTGGAACAGGTTCACTTTATGGATTCATTTCAACCTAATGAGCTGTGGAATCTGGGGCCACCAAGCCCATCCCAACCTCTGTTTTCTTTCCTACAAAAGCAGGATGTATCGTTACCCCCATTGCAAGGGTGGTTCAGGGTTAGGGCTTCAATGACTCCGTGGGGTAAGGAAAGGAAGAACACGCCATCTGGGAGGACAGCTGTCCCCCTTGTCCTCAACCATCTTGTTTGAAATTTAAGTCAACAATTCCTACTTCCTCCTAAACCTAGCCCCTCCCCTACTTGTTTCATCTGTTTGCTCATGCTTCCTGAGTGCGTACTGCTGTCCCATCCGCTGTAGCACCTTTTCTTGCAGTCGTATCTCTTTCCTGCCACTAGACCACCAGCTCCAGGAGGGCAGAGGTGTTCATCTTGTCTGCTCACCGTACCCTCAAAATTAGTTGAGTGTCACCTAAAGAATAACACCTAAACTTAACCCCTGACATCCACATACATATGTACACACATGAATACACCCGTACATACAAGTATGAAGAGAGAGGAAGAGAGAACCATTCTAATTTCTGTGACCTTGACATTTAAAATACATGCCTTGGAATCAGAAGAAGCAAGCTACCTTGCTGGTCAAAAGAACAGAAGACAGTGTGCTGTGACCTCCAAGAGGCCTCTGCGGCCATTAGCTAGTGTCCAGACCCTGACTCAGAGCAACATAAGTTCACAGAATATGATCTGACCAATGAGTGTCCTGGCAAGAATGGACCTGGGATGCTCTCAGTCACTGTCCTCCATGCCACCCCAGCCCGGTTCTGCTGAACCTTGAGATAGAGCAGAGAGTACAGACCCCTGCCCAGAGGAGGTGAGTTTGGTAGAGAAGATCCACAGGTGAACAGACAATGGTGTGACATATAAATGCTTGGGGATTCTGGGAGCATGGAGATGGAGCAGAAAGTTCCTGGGGAAGACTGAGTTTGGATACTTCAGTGGGCAGCTAGACAGAAGGGGATATTCCTGACAGGGGGATGGTGGACAGAAGAACATGCATACCTGAGAGGGAACATTGATGATCTGGTGTTCCTGGAAGTCAGGGTGGGACAAAGCTTGAAGGTACATAGCTGTAAGCCCATAGGGACAGAAGCAGGTCACAGAGCAGGATTAATTAGGATAGGGTGTGAGCCAGGAGGGTCCCATGGGCCTCCCACCTGCTCTGGACCCTGGTGGAGGCCTAATGGGTGGTATGAGGAGTTAGCACAAACTAGAGGTTCACTAGGAGGCGCAAGGCCTGGAGAGAGGGTGGCTGCTGTACGTGGGTAACTGGCACTAAGATAGTCACAGTGACAAAGTACAGTGCTAAAGGGAAGACATGAAGCTCAGTACACAGTGGGGATACTTCCATCCAGACCCCTAGAAAATAAGCTTGATTCTGTTCTTTTTCTGTTGCTATTACAAAACTCCATGACCAGAAGCAACTTATTTTTGACTCCAGCAGAATAGACATGGCATGGCAGCAGGATCAGAAAGCAAGCTGATCACAGTATATCCACACTCGGGAAGCGGAGAAAGTGAGCAAGAAGTTAGATGAGGCTATAAACCCTCAAAGATGACCTCCCGCTCCCAGTGAGGTACTTCTCCATCAAGGCTATACCTCCAAAAGATTCCATAACCACCCCAAACAGTGCCACCTACTGGGGACTAAGTGTTCAAACACTTGAGCCTATGGGTGGCATTTCATATTCAAACCACCACAGACGGTAAGCACAGACAGGGACTGCCTTCCACCCTTCTCCCCAGAGCCTGGCCCAATGCCTAGCCTAGAGCTCATGCTTAGGGCATGAAGGCTCAAATGATCCCTCAAGGAGTTCATCCTAAAAGGGAAGACCCACCAGTGACCAATGTGATAACACACCAAGGAATAGGGAGGATTCTGGGAGCATGGAGATGATGCAGGGGGCTGCCCTCCTTCCCCCTAGGTTTTCAAATCAGCCTCTCAGCCAGTCGTTCCTTTCAGACTTGAATGGAACCAAATTCTCAAAAAGCACATGGATGAGAGCAGGGTGCTTCCCTAGCACCCTCATGTTGGAAGCCCCCTGGCATGAGTCTTGGCTACCACTTTGCCATATGGCTCGGAGAAGTTGATAAGTCACAGCATCAGGGTACTGGGCACCTTGGCGACAGGTGGAAATTCAGGGCGGCTACTGTCTAGCAGAGAGGCACTATCCTAGCAGCCTGCATTTGCCTCTAAGGAGCCTCTGCCCCTTCCCTCATCCACACTTGTTCTCCCTGAACCTCCTTGTCCTTCAGCAGGCTTCCCACTGCTAACAAGAATGCTAGGCTTGGAAACAAGTTCCCGGGAGCAGGTTATAGTAGCCTCATTCCTCTGAGAGACAAACTCTTTCTCTGCTTCCCCCTATACCTTCAACACCCAGTGCCAGCTTTTCCCTGCTCTTGCCCCTCCCCCAGCAAAGCTCTCTGGAGGTGGGGCCTTAGCCACCTCAGCCCTCTCTTTAGCCCAGGTCCTCTACACTGTGTTCCTTGTTCTCTTTCTCTGCTTAGTCACTTACACTCTGCTGCTTCCCTTTCCAAATTTGGTCTCGTCTTGATCAGATAAAGAACAAACTTTACCCTCTACTGTATCCCAATAACAGCAAGCATAGTGATGGTGATAAGAATAATAGCATTGTGTGTGTATGCATATTCTTGCATATACATCTGCCTCTATTACAGAATACAATCATTGTGTAGGGGTGGGTAGGCTGTTCCTTGGGTACTATCTACCTTTTTTATAATAGTTCCTCACTGGCCTGAAGCTTGTGAATTAAGCTGAACTAACTGGCTAGTAAGTCCAACGATCATCTCTGAGTTTCCAGCACTTCCCAGGGATTAACAAACACGTAGCACACAGTCAGGCCTTTAATGTGGGCTCTGAGAATCAAACCCAGGTCCCAATGCTTGCACAGTAAACTCTTTTACCAACAGAGCCTCCCTACCCAAAACCATTAACATTCCTTGAGTGCCTCTTTTCTCCTAAGAGCTGTTGTTGGTGTTTCCCAGATGGTAACTCTCATATAAGCTTCACAGAGCCGAAGAGATGAACCACGATCCCCATCACCCCCATCCCAAGGAAATCAGGAAGGTTAAGAACTTTCTGAGGTCACACGGTACCAGAGTTGGGATTCCAACTCATGCCTGTCTAACCCCAACACCTCATCAGGTTCACAATCTTCCCTGGGCCTCCTTCCTAAGCCTTTCTTTGAGATGCTCTGGGTGTTGATGACTGTACTCCCACACATGATGTGAGACATCTTCAGCAACGCGAGGCTTAGCTTAGATTAATGCCCATTGCCCAGGGCAGTGTGGGGAAGCCGGAGAAGTCACTCATCAGATTCTCCCATGATTCTCAAAACAGAAGATACAGGCCATTCTTCTCATGGTTGGGGACAGAGTAATAATTTCCTGTCCCTTGTCTTCTGTTTACTTCCCAGCTATTTTGTCACTTCCCGCTTTGGCTCGGGCTCTGTGTCCCGCTTTACTTTCCCATGCATACCCCAGCACAATACCTGCCGTCCATAGTCTCATTTCCTGAATCAGTCTCGGGAAACCAGGGCTAGCCTTGAACTCTCTGTGTGGCTGAGGTTGGCCCCTGGTCCTCATGTCTCTGCCTCCTGTGTGATGATACTGGAAGATGCATTAGTTGCTTTGCTGCAACGAAATCCCTGAGACACAGCGCTGACGAGGCTATTCGGTGGTTGAGAGCATTTGATGCTCTTGCAAAGGACCCTGCTTTGGCTCCAAGCACCCATGCCAGGCAGCTCATGCCACCTTTAACACCAGATCCAGGGAATCTGATGCGCTTTCCTGGCATCCAGGGGCACCTGCACTCACACGCACACCACCATATACATTTACACACATACACACAATTAAAAATCAAAACTAGAAGAAAAATACCAGACAAATGCAACTTAAGGAAGTATTTATTTGGGCTCACCGTCCATTGTGGCAGGGAAGGCACAACAGAAGGAATCACAGGCCTGCAGATCCCATCACATCTGCACTCAGGAAGCAGAGAGGGGTGAATACTGGCGATCAACTGGCTTTCTCCTTCTCATCCTGTCAGGGAACCCCGCTATCTGAGTAAGGGTTCCTATGGCTGTGAAGAGACACTGTGACCAAGGCAAAGCTTATAAAAGAAAACATTTAATGGGATGGCTTACTTACATTTCAGCTATTTAGTCCATTATCATCATGACGGTGGCATGCAGGCAGGCAGGCACGGTGCTGGAGAAGGAGCTGAGAATTCTACATTTTTTTATCCACAGGCAACAGAAAGTGAACTGGGGAGTATCTTGAGCATAGGAGACCTTAAAGCCCACCCCCACAGTGACACACTTTCCTCCAGCAAGCCACACCTCCTCCTAACAGTGCTATTCCCTAGAAGCTTATAGGGGCCAATTACATTTAAACTCCCACACCAGTCCATGGGATGATGCCACCCACATTTAAGGTGGGTCTTCCAACCTCACCCTAATCTAGATAATTCCTCACGGGCATTGCCAGAGGCTTGTCTCCTATGTGATTCTAGACCCTATCAAATTGACAGACAGAATTAACCCCAGCAGCAAGCTTACACTCCAGGACTGCCATACCTGTTCTCTTCTGTGTAACTATTTCCTGTTCATTTCTCATCTCTAGACCATGGGCTTCTCATGCATTTACAAAAGAATTTCTTGAGGTCTTTTTTTGTTTGTTTGTTTTTTTGAGACAGGGTTTCTCTGTGTAACAGCCCTTGCTGTCCTGGAACTCGCTCTGTAGGCCAGGCTGGCCTTGAATTCAAAGAGATTTGCCTGGCTCTGCCTCCTGAGTGCTGGGATTAAAGGCATGAGCCACCATCACCTGGCATAAAAGAACTTTCTAAATTATCACTGTGTCCCAGAACAAGGTGTGAGGGAAAGAAAATGTGAAGGAGACCGCCAGGGTTAGAGCAGGGGTTCTCAGCCTTCCTAACGCTATGACCCTCATGATGTAGTGACCCCCCAGTCATAAAATTATTTTCATTGTTATTTCATAGCTAATTTTACTACCACTATGAATAATAATGTAAATATCTGAGATGCAGGATGTCTGATATGTGAAAGGATTAAGGGTCGAGACCCACCAGTTGAGACAGCTGGTGTGGACAGCTGCTGGAAGACTAGATGTAGGGTGGGTGGGTGGGAAAGACGAGTGAGAGGTGTGAAATCGGACAGAGCCCTCATTCCAGCGGACACGCTTGCTTAGGAACTACACCTGGAGGAATGCAAGGACAAAGGAATAGCCAGCATTGAAGACTGGGATAAGCATTTGTCTTGGATTTCTGGTCCAGTAAGGCCTCGTGTTTCTGTCATCTCTAGCTTCCAACAGCCTGGGTTCCAATCCAGCCTTGTGCACTTACCAGCCATGTGGCTTTAGGCAAGGAATCAAATCTCGCTAGCTCCATCCTTCTCACAGATGTCATGAGAAATGATGGCACCCACCTTGTGAGTGAGTGACCTTCTCCAGATCTGCTCCTTGTCCCACCCTTAGTCCAATGAGGGCACCAAGTAGCATAGATTAAGCACTCACCAGGCACCAGGTACCTCCACAACCACCAGTGTGCCTGACAACTCTCACCCTAGCACTGGGAAGAGATCTGTTAGAGATCATATGGAGCCTCAAGGTTTTACACATTGACAGCTGTCCCATGAATAGCCATGGTGCGGCTTCCCTTGGGGGGCAGACATTTGTGACCCTGGTCCTCATCCTTGCCTGATCACAACAGTGGGACCCAGGCACAGATGTCTCTGGTGAGTTATGTGCTGTGTGTGCCTTGTCCCAAGTCCCAGAGCTCCCCAAGATCCCAAGTGGCCACTTTGATTGTGAGTAGCCCTTGCCCGGGTCCTGTGAGCATCTGAGTTTGCACTCCAAAGTGTAGGCCCAGACTCATCCATTGGTGGCTAGAAACACAATCAGTACTGCACAAGGGAGGCAGGATGGAGCAGCAACTGAGGCAGGAGGAGGGCAGCCACATAACCATGCCTGTAAACAAATGCACAAGCAACCAGCTTCTCTCTGAACACCACTTCTGGGAGCCAGGAGCATGACTAATTCAGCCACCCAGTTCCAGGGCATCTCCTACAAGCTGGTAGTTCCAAAGAGAGAGACCTATGCCCATGACACCTCCATGGCTACGTTTTTTTTTTAAAGGGTATCACGCTCCACCCTTGACCCCAAGTCAAGAAGTACTTCCCTGCTGAGCTTGCACTCCAAGGTGAGCTTCATTCATAACTAAATACCAGTTGCCAGGGAGACAGGTGTTGCATGCTGTGGATGAATTTCTGGTGAATCAAAGGGTGCCCCATTTCCAGTCTGTATCTCTAAAGACCTTCTAGACAAGCAGGGGCTGGAAGGAGGACCTTTAAGAGTTCTCTCGGTAGGAAAAAAAATCAACCAGCGATTGCTCAGGAAAGAGTGTGGATAAGGAATTTGGGACTGGGACGATGACTCAGTAGGGCAAATGATTGCTTTGTGATCATAGGACCTGAGTTCAGATCCCCCGTTCCAGTGGAAAAGCCAGGTGTAACAGCACCTGTGTGTAATCCTAGCACTAGGGTTGCAAGGAGGTGGGAAAAAGGCAGGTCCTGGGGCATTTGCTGGCCAGTGAGTCTACACAAAATAACCAGCCCAGCTGGGCTCAGTGAGATCGCTGTGTCAAAAAACAAAGAGCAGAGAGAAAGACGCACGATATGGCCCTATGGCCTCTGCATACACAAGAGAACGAATTCAAGTACATGCACAAACACCACATACATACACACACTGCACACGTGCATAGGAATCAATTAGGCAAAAATAAATGGATAAACTTTTTAAAGACGTGTGGTTTGATCTAGGAGAATAGTCTCATTTAATCCATTTTGAGTTGTCTTGGTTGATAACTCCGTGTTCTGTCAATGGGTGACTGAGTCCAGCCAAAGCCTAGGGAGAAGAGACTGCTTCCTGTCCCCTACACTCTGCCTGCCTTATGTCTTGCATTGTTTTCCGGCATATTCTGTATGTATTTCTACAGCACATATTGCTCCTGTCCTAGCCAGGGTCATCTTCTGTTATTCAGTGTCATTGCCCCTGTGACAGAAGGCGGCACCCATGTAGTCGTTAAGATAGTGTGTTCTGGGAATTGAGTAAATATCTGTGGTGGCAGACTTGTCTCATCTCTGAAGGATACTGGGGCCTAGTGGAAGCTGTGGGAAGGCACCAAGGTCATTATGGTGAACCCAGCACACACAAGGGCCAGAGAAAAAAGCAGATCTATATCAGGGATTGAGGTAGGAAGACTTCTAGGAAGAATTCTCTACATTGGGTTCTGTAGGATGAAGAGGAGTTTGTTGAGTAGAACAGGGAAAATGTCCAAAGCAGAGGAAGGAAATAAAATCCCTCACAGCTGATCTCAGAAGGGTGAGACCAAGGAGAGAGCAGAGTGAGGTCTAGATATTCCCACAATCCCCAGGGATCATGCTGAGATGTTGATGTTCATTCCAGATCCTGGTGGATGCTGACATGCTGTTTCCAGTCTACAGGTGTGGCTTGTCTGTGGGACCACACTCTCAGAATCAAGGTTCAGAGCCCAGCCAACAGGCTCTGTGAAAGGGACACTAGGTGGCAAGACTTTCCCCGGGAGCTAGCTGGTGACCCTGAGGACCGCACTGGTCACCTTCCATGAGTTACCCAGTACTCCGTGATGCAGGTGGTCCCGCAGGAAGCAGGCTGTGTGATCGATTCCTGCTGCAGCTGTGACAAATACCGAGAGCATGGGGTCTTCAAACAACACATGTTTCTTCTCTTACAGTTCCAGAGACTGAAGTCTGAGGGTGTTTCACGGCTAGGGCCAACTTCCCAGCAGAAATGAGTTCCTTTACAAGTTCTCGGGTATCTGGGGTTTCCAGAGGCACCCATAGTCTTTTCCTTATGATGCTTCCTTCATTCTTAGAGCCAGAACTAGGGTTGTCTTCCTCAGGATACTTGCCTTTCTCCTCTGTTCTTAGAGACCCTTGGGGCTATGTGGGGACAGCCCAGGAATACCCTTCAGCTGGAGGCCAGGTGACTAGAAGCCTCAATTCCATGACAGTTTCACCCCACCACACTGTGTGACAGTATAAACAGAGGCATGGGATGTAGAACAGGAGTGTGGACATTTTGGAAAAGTTACCTTCTTGCCTCACATAGGGAGTGAATACTTAAAGAATCCTAATGTCAGCTAGGCCAGTGGTGGTGCACACCTTCAATCTCAGCACTTGGAAGGCAGAGACATGTGAATTTCTGAGTTTAAGGACAGCCCGGTCCACAGAGCAAGATCCAGAACAGTCAAGACTACACAGAGAAAAAAAACACTGAAAATCACCTAATATCACCACCCCAGACCACAGAACCTCCCTGGAACCCAGTTCCCTGGAAGGAATTTTAGAATTTTTAACCCAAAATGATTACATTGGATTGTAAGTAACAGAAAAACAAAATTAACAAGGGGGTCAAATCAGATGAAAGGGTCCCTTCTTGCCCAAGCAGGTGGCTCTGAAACCATGAAGGGCAGCACACACTGGTGCCTGGAGACTCCACACAGTGGTGACACTCTCCCTGACTCCCCGCTCTGCCACTGCAACCGAATGACTTTGAGTCTTAAGAGCTCAGTGTGGCTGCCGGAGCACTAGCCGCTGCCTTTGCCTTTCACGTATCAAGGTAGCCGGAGGCACAAAAAGACAAGGGCAAAGGGCTCCTTGGAATGTTTCCTAGAAAATACCACACAGCCTTGATTTGTACTCAAAGGGCAGAAGTTCTTTTTCACGGCCACATAAGGTACAAGAAATGTTAGACGGCTCATCTCTTCTAAGCTGCCATGTGGCCTGGAAGTTCGGTGGTTCTGGGACAAGAGTAAAGGGAAGGAGCTAGCAAGGTCCCCTTCTGGAAGGCCTTGAGGCCAGAAAAGGCTCTACAGGGCCACAGAGCCAGTGACAAGCAGTGGATGCAGGCAAGCCGCTGAATGTTGACCATGAGGCGCCAGTGTCTTGGCCATTCTTTCATGCTCTGATTGTTCCTGTGGTCCATGTATTCTGCTGGACCCCACCTTCAGGAGGGTCAGCCACTTGACCTCCTGAGTCCCTCCCTTGGCTGTCACATGGTCTTGCATCTCTCTTGTTTTACTTGATGAACTCCAGGCTCACGTGATGTTCCACAAAGCCATCCCTTCCAAAGGTGTGACTCCCTACAGCAGAGAAGCCCAGTAGGGTTGGCCAGAGAGGGGCCCCACATATCCCTGGAAATGCAGGACTTCCTGGTTTGTACGCTGGCAGGGCCTCTCTTCAGTGGTAGAGCTTTGTGGCAGGAGAAGGCTTCCATTGTCTGGGTGTTCTGTAACACTCACGGTAACATAGATGGTGGATGGACCCGAGTGGAGTCGGAAGTGGACAACACTTGCCCCTCTCCAGCTAGCTGAGGAGCACCCTCAGATATTCAGTGCCCACGAGCTCAGGTGCATGCAAAGATCCATATACTTTTTTGTGCCTTTTTAAAAAGCAGTCACCATTTCAACCAAGAGGTAAAACTACAAACAATGCCGTATTGGTTTTGCTTCTGTTTGATCAGTGAGTAAGGGGCCAGCCAAGGGGTTGGGTAAAGTCAAAGAGACAGGGCCTGATGTGTAATAGTCTTGCAAAAAGAAAATTATAATGGAAAACAGAAGATCTGGGCAGGGAGGAAAGATGGAGGAATGAATTGATTTGAGTCTGTCTTCCCATTGAAGCAACAGAAGCAGGAAGCAGGCAGCTGCCCTGCGGTCTGAGCCCTGGAATAGCAGAGCCTCTCCCAGGACTGCATTCAGAGGGCCTGCTTCAAAGGGCCTGGCTCCAGCTCAGAAGCACTGTGCCCTGGCACCAGGCACACAGGTAGAGGCAGAGCAGGTGAGATGGCTGGTGTATGACACAGAGACTACCACCTGAAAAAGGGAGCCAGGGGTGAGAGCCAGGCTGATGGGAGGCAGAAACACCATATGACAACGTGTGATGGCCTTCCTAGTCATAGGGACATCTCCAATAGCAACAGGTGGGATAATAGAGCCCATAACAGTTGGGGCCAGAAGAGACAACATGGTTCAAGGAAGGGTCTGCCTCTCCCAGGCAGTAGAGAGACCTCTGCTCCTCCAGAAGTCTGTTCAGGGACAGTCCTCTGAAACACCACTGTTGGTGGAGTAGTAAGAAATAGTCACAAAGCTTGTGGCCATAGGACCCCAGCTTAAATGACACCGGAGTCTTGAACAATAGGACCATGCATCACAATATCTTGTGGATGTCCCCCTCAGCCCTAAGGGTTTCTTGCCCTAGTTTTTTGCCCATGCTGGCAATCCAGAAGTTCCATTCCCAAGAAGAGGTGACTCTGAGCATTAGATGGACCTGGCTATGGATCCTGACTGGCTCTAAGGACTCAGACTGGCCTCTCTAAACCACCTTCTCATCTGCCAGCAAAAGTAGAAATGACACTCAACCAGCAGCATACTAGAAGGCTTACATTCAAAGGTTCAAGGCTTACTACATTCAGAAGTTCCAAAGTTGGCGGGTGCTGCCCCAGGCATGAGCTCTCAGCCATTTAGAGACCATGTGCATTATCCAAACACCGACCACTCTGCTATTTTCCAGACACTTGTTTTTAAGTGATTAAAGTGATGCTCATGCTACAGCGTCATTCTGAGCAATGTCTACAGACGCACAGATTTAAGACTCTCATTATATTTTAACAACTGTTTCAAATACCCAGCTTAGGGCTAGAGAGACAGCTCAGTGAGTAAAGTGCTTGCCTCTCAAGCATGAAGACCTCAGTCTGAGCCCCAGAACTGATGTAAAACTCCGGGCATGGTGGCACACGCTTGTAATTCCAGTGTTGAGAAGACAGATGAGAGGATCCTTGGGGTTCACAGACCAGATATCTTAGCCTTCCTAGAGAGCTTCAGGCCAACGACAGAACCTGTTTCCAAAAGGAAAAGCAAGGTTAATAGTGCCTGAGGAATGATACAAGAGAGAGAGAGAGGAAGAGAGAGAGAGAGAGAGAGAGAGAGAGAGAGAGAGAGAAAGAGAGAGAGAGAATCTTGCACACTTTACAGAAACCATGCTCTGACAATAGATCATTATAGAGTTTAAAAGAAGCAGATAGGAGGGCCCTCCATCCCCAGCACACCCCAACTTTCTGTGTAGGTGAAACAAGGAACAAGGAAAAAGAAAGTAGAAAGGTTAAAAGTCAACCCATGAAAGTCTCTGAATCGCCAATAGCCTTTCTGGGATGTCAGGAGGACTTGGTTCTTAGGACTGGGTCTGTCTCCCATCAAGACCATGGTATAGGCAACAGTCTGGAAAGAGATAGGGTGACCTCCCTGATGTGTGCTGAGGACTTATCACATTTCCTATGGAGAGTCAAGGGAGGCTTCCACCAGAGACAGGGTTTAACCTCTTCCTCTCTGTCCATGGTGAAGGTCTTTCTCTCCCTCCCTCAGTCTATCAAGCCTAGACATCACTTGCCTAGTATGAAGCACAGTTGTTCTGTATCTATGTGGGAATGGTTCCAGGACCTGCCCCAAGGCCCTCACTGATACAAAAAACCAAAGAGGCTTAAGTTCTTAAGAAAATGGAAGAGAGGGAGAAAGGAAAGAAGAGGCAAGTAGTCAACACACATCTCCTGGTGTACTTAAACCATCTCTAGATGACCGTTGTCTTCAAATACAACTCAAATGATGTGTAAAAAGTCATTTCAAGATGTCCTTTAGGGAGTGAGAACAAGGAAAATGTCTGAGTGAACTCACTGTAGATGTAAGGTTTTATCATCTATGTGACCTGTGGTTTTTTGAATCTGTGGGTGTACAATCCACAAAGCCAGACAACTGACTGTCTTTGCTTCTGGAAGAAGTGTCCAAGTGTCTCAGAAGTGACAGCTCCTGGTCATGGAGAAGGGGGTAGCTGTGTCATCGAGGTGACAGCCTCCTTGTAACACACAGTGACAGAAGGATTCAGAGAAAACAAGAAGGGCTTATAATTGCTTCTTCCCCTGTGGGCCTAAAGATGGCATCTTGGTTTCTTTCCTTGATTCTGTGATTAAAAAAAAAAAAGTACCTCTTTGAAACCAACTTGAGAGAGAAAGGGTTTATCCCAGCTCACAGTTCAAGGTTTAGCCCATTGTGACAGTGAAGTCAAGGCAGGACCTGGGAGCTGCTGGGTATACCACACACACCCTCAAGAAACAGAGAGAAATGAACGTACGCATGATAGTGCCCTGCTTGCTCTCTGTTCTGCTCATCCAGGGATGGCCTGGCCACAATTAAGATAGGTCTCCCCACATCCAGTGACATATGATAATACCCTGCATTCCCAGACCCATCTTTTGGGAAATTCTAGATTCTCAAGTTGACATTTCTGGCTTGATAACAATGTAGGTTTTGCGTCTAAGAGAACACGGGCCGTTGCTTTGGTCCCCTTTCTAGGCTTCCTTCTGGCTGGACCACTTAGATTCACAAGCATCCCCTTCTGTGTCATCCATAAAGAACACATTGAACTTGAAGTATTGAAGTTCACCCCAAGAGGGCTTCTTCTGTAGATCAAGCACTGTCTTGTTAGACCCTAACCCGCTGGCAAGAGCCACTATGATTCCTTCCACCACAGAACGTGTCCACACATTAGTAAGGCTATAAACTAATTACTGGGCATTAATGTGGGGCTAGGAAATAAATCAGAGTCCCTTGTCGATTTAGCATGGAGAAGTCAGGAAGGGAAATTGGATACCTCTCAGGCCCAGAGCAAACGCCTGCCCTTCGGAGGGACCCAAATGCCGCAAGCTCACGGGCTCCAGGCGCCCCCACTTTGGGATGACAGTCCAGGGGAAGTAAGTGCTCTCACAATGAGGCTGATGAGATTTTAATAGCTGGACAGATGGCTTGGGGGGGATAAAGAATCAGAAAAAATGAGGGAAAACACTTGCATAGCTTTCCTTCAATTAAGAGCGAGACAAGAATCTACCATGCTGGGAAGATGCATCACCATCATCAGTATTGTCAAGTTGGGTGTCTTCTTCTGAATAACTGCGTGACTGAGCGTCAATTATAAACTAGGGCAGTAGTCACAAACCAATCAGAGATTAGAAATGTCCACTGGCTTCCCATATAATTACTGTTATTTTGATATCATTTGTTTTTCAGTTGCCATCACTGTGCATGCAATCTAACTTACATAGGGTTCTTTTCCTGCCCATCTTCTCAAGGTCATCAGGCTCCAGCATCCCACCTCTGAGACACTAGCATTTCCAAAGATCTAGATCAAGAAACCTGGGAAGAAGGAGAAAATGCAAAGAAAAGGAAAAGCTTCATATACATTTTAGTATATGTGTGTATGTATATATATGTATATTTAGTATATGTATTTTAATATATATTAAATTTTTATGTTATTTTATCCTTACTACAACTATGTAGACCCAGCTTTAAAATCTCATTTTGCAGATGGGGGAACTGAGTAGCTGAGAGACTAGATATAACCCCTTACGCAGCTCATAAGTAGAAGTGGGACTGGTTTTGAGGTATCCTCTGTCCACTTCCTTGCCTCCAGCGTAGAATCTGGGCCCCATATCATCCCCAGGTATGAGCCAAGCTGTAGGAACTGCCCCCTCTCTGTCAGGACAAGTGAATTGTCTCTGAGCATTCTTGACGTTTTTAAAAGGACATCCAATCCCACGGGAATTCTGCCTCCTCTCCTGCCTGTGTCACAGGTCCCGAATGCAATTATCAACCGCCCTCGATGAGATGAGCAGAGAATAGAGAGAGGGTAGGCCCCACGAGCAGGCAGCTGCAGAAGCCTTCAGTGAAAGCAGGGATGGACCCTGTAGGAGATGGGGTGACATCATTCTGCACCAGCCCAAAGACTGTCTGGGTGCCAATGGGCAGGAGGGTCGGAGAGGTGCACCATTTCCTTCATTCCCTTCCCACCCTTCGCTCGGACTTACAGCCCCTCCCCCACCCTGCATAGAGGAAGCTCTGGATTTGGGGTGTGAACTTCACCCCAAAAATATTTAATACAGACCCTGGGGATAATCAGAATTCCTTGTCTGTGCAGCAGTGAGCAGACTGTAGAGGGGGATGTAGGATACCTCCCAGGAACACCTGCCCTTCACAGATATCCATGTGCTGCCAGTTCTCTGGCTTCAGATGCCCCTCAGGGATGACATGCCAGAGGAAGCAAGATCCCAGTGAGCATCCTCTTACCATGGGCTGGACTCCAACAGCTAACGCAAAAACCATGTTCCACTGGATTCTCACCCATGCTGTATAGTGTAATTTCCACAGATTGGATGGGAAAGCAACCCCCAAAGAAGTTGGGTCACATTAGCACCATTTTCTTTCTCCCCGATGAGTTATCAGAGGGGCTGGGTATTAAACTCTGGGCCACAGATGGATTCCCAGCACAAAAGTCCATCAGTGTCAGAGTTTGATCACAACCAAAAGGAAGCAGTGGGCAAGGCTAGGGTCGTGTCCTGAAGGGACAGTCCAGAGTCTGTGAACTTGATTCCTCACTGCCTGAAAGCTAAGGGCCAACATTAACTTCGTGAGCACTGAAGGGGTGGGCACTGGGCAATTATGTCTGTAAAAGGCCTGGCATCAGTTCAGAATGACTGTCGGCTCAGGTGGAAACGTGATTGTACAGAAAAACACTCCTTACTTCAGCTGCCCTTCCCTATGTCGTTTCTAGCAAGCAAGGTCTGCATGACTTCTTGGGCCTTTGGAAGTATGCTGCGTGTCCTCAGAGGCCACAGGGTTAAGATGGCCTCAAGGGAGATGGAGGAATGAGAAGAAAGCTGGAGGACAAGGGAAAAATGAAGGGGAGGAAAGTTGCAGCTAACATACCCAGAGAGAAGACAGATAAACATTTGAAAAGTAAAAACAAGGGGGCTGAGTGTGACTCAATGGGTAGGGTGCTTGCCTAAAAAACATGAAGCCCTGGGTTCAATCCCCAGAGTCCCCCTAGAAAACAGGCATGGTGAAATGAATCTGTAATCCTAGCACTTCAGCAGTGGAGGCAAGAAGTTTTGGGGCCATCCTTGACTAGGTATTATATTTGAGTCCAGCCTGGAATACAAGGTGTCTTGTCTCAAAAAATAAAGTGAAAAAATAAATAGGAAATACATTTCTATTTTTTTATTCTTATTATTTTCAAAGACTTCATTCATAAATAAAGGAGCTGGTGTAGGTGAAGAGGAGGCAAGGAAGAGGATGAGGGTGCTTCAGATGTAGTCATTGTGATGAAGGTGGTGCCTCTGAGTGTGATGTGATGATGAAGGTGGTACCTCCGAGTGTGATGATGGTGATAAAGGTGGTACCTCCGAGTGTGATGATGGTGATAAAGGTAGTACCTCTGAGTGTGATGATGGTAATGAAGGTGGTACCTCCGAGTGTGATGATGGTGATGAAGGTGGTACCTCCGAGTGTGATGATGGTGATAAAGGTGGTACCTCTGAGTGTGATGATGGTAATGAAGGTGGTACCTCCAAGTGTGATGATGGTGATGAAAGTGGTACCTCTGAGTGTGATGATGGTGATGAAAGTGGTACCTCTGAGTGTGATGATGGTGATGAAAGTGGTACCTCTGAGTGTGATGATGGTGATGAAGGTGGTACCTCTGAGTGTGATGATGGTGATGAAGGTGGTACCTCTAAGTTTGATGATGATGATGACTGGGGTGAAGGCCAAGGAGAAGAAGGTAATGATGGCTTCTACAGCTAGAACTACTGTCATCACAATAGTGAACATTCAAAATAATTCTCTGCCATATCTAAAACCTCTCATCTGTGATCCCTTCATTTTTGGAGGAAAACTCTGGGTTTTCCCCAAACACCAGAAATTCCTAATCTTAATCCCAGGTGAGAAGGGATCTGGCAGCTATTCTGTCTCCATCACCTACATAGACAGTTAAATATGGAGGAATCCATGAGCAAGGTTAGGGAAACCACAAAGTTAGGGGTACCACAAAGCTCCCTCAGTCTCCCTCCAACCAGTTTCCACCACTCCATGCTTATCTGCATCCCTAAAAGTGACGATGCTTAGCAAACTGGTAGCTTTTCTAACTGTGGGTAAGTTAAAATCATTTGTGGCAAGCATTTACTTCATGGAAAGGCCACTGAAAGCCATCTTCAGTCACCTCTTAAAGAGTCCTGCCGATGCGGGGATGGGAGGAGAAGGTGCTTTGGGTTGGGCATTGGGTTCTTTCTATGAGTTCCTACAAAGAACCTGAGCTATTGAACTGTCGCCTGCCACACTTTACCATAGCTAATCACAGGTCATTTTTATTTAAAAATGCAAACACTGACAGATAGGCAGCCAACAAAAATGATTTCTTTAAAAATAACCTAATAATGGAATCTCAGTTGAAGGCATAGGCAGCTGCATGTTTCCTCTGGCCATAGCAGGTGCGGCGGTAATTGCCTGTGTAGGGCTGGGCTGCGAACTGTAATTGGGAACAGTGGCATGGCAAGTGGCCTTGACATTTCAGCAGTGACCTGTCGGGCAAGTCCTTGGAACGAGGCTGTGTGGTGAGGCCCATGGTGGGAGCAAGGTTTCAGAAGTAAGGGAATATGGTCGGCTCTCTGGCAACACACCTGGGAAAGAGGAGGCTATGCCAATGTGAAGCTGGGCCTTCCCTGTGCTGGAGAGTCGGGAGTGGTGTGGCCTCAGGGAGAATACTGGTCCAGCTCCAGTTTCTGTGGGGAAACAGGGAGGAGGAACAGGTGGGATAAGAAGCCTGGGGGTGGAAGCAAGATTGGGGCTGTAGCATGGGAGCTGAGAGTGGGGGGTGATAGCATGTGCATGGGGAAGGATAGAGGCAAACTGGGTCATGTCTTTGTGGAAATGGCACGAGAAGTGGGTCAGAACGGAGGGGGAGAAGGCTTGAGAATTGGGCCGAGTCTTTGGATAGAAGGGGGAAGTGGGTCAAATATGAATGCGTGTGGAAAGAGGGTAGGGAGAAGGTGATATTGAAAGTGGGTTGGTTCCCTCTGATCCAAAGAGAAGCAGGATGAGGAAGCAGCTTGTATCTGCAGCCTGGGTGAAGGATGAAGCCAGGAGGTTCTGGTCACTCCCTCCCAACACCATTGATGTATTGGCTCCTCTCATGGACCCTTAGACTGAAGTAACCTTGTTCACTCTTACCCGGTATCATGAGGCTCGGTCACAATAGAGCACCATTCAGTCTTCAGCACTTAACTAGCCAACCCACATTTTGGATGTAAGGAAATAAAATTTCCAGAACTTTCCATGGTCCCAGTATATCACCACATCCGCGACCCACTCTCCTCCCTCCGACTGTTGGCATCATTACCCGACTAGCAGCCTCAGAACACGCTGTGTCGATAAAGCTGAGTAGTCCATTCATTTTAGCAGCTTCCAAACTGGCTTTGTCCAAATCCGCACAGTCACAGAGCAGTCAGACCACAATACTTAAAATGACACTTAAAAGAAACGGGCTTTTATTAATCAGCTCAACTCCCATTGGCTGCTCGGCTGAATAGAACGATTCTCCAAGCAGAAAGAGAACGTGTAATTCACAACTTGGCTGTGGCTCTCCACAGAGGTATTGTCAAGCTCACAGACCTGCATTGCAAGCAAATGGCAGCAGCGTGGGGAGGCCGGTGCCTGCATGTGTTTTTCTGACGGTTTCAGCTTCACTTGTAGAACATGTGGGTCAAGTGAGGTTCCTACAGAAACATACCCTCATGTCCCTCTGTCTCCTTGGGGATCCACGTATGGAGCTCTACTAAATCTAATGAGATCAGGGCAGATTGATTAAATCTGCTTCTTGGCTTCTAAGAACTGTCTTGATTGGTATGCATCATAGTGATGAATGGTGTCAGCTTGTAATGGGCTTGCATGGTTATCTGGACCACCCTGACCCACCCCCTAGCAAGATGCTCAGGACAGAACAGAACCCTTTCTTGTGGACCTCAGAGAACGGGATGCCAGAAATTCTGTGCATCCTGTCCTTTAGATGGTCTTTGGTGGTGTTCTGGATTTACAGAGATGGATAGCGTGGTTAAATAGATTTTCAGAGCAATCATTTGGCTCTAACTGTTCTTGACTTAGGAAGATCTTGCAGATTCTGCAAGCCTCCTCCAGGAAGTGCAGAGAGAAAGGGGCAACTAAAAAGGAACCGTTCCCTCTGAGATTCAAATCAAACCTATGTTTCTTCAGGGGAGTTATTTTGAGTCATTCATTATTTTTCCTCTGAAGCAGAGGCCGTTTGATATCGTGAGACGGTAGCACCAAAGGAAGAAAAGGGGACAGCACTAAAGTCACTCTCTTTTCAGTTTCAGGTGAATTTGGTGTGGACAAAAGATCTCTCTCTCTCTCTCTCTCTCTCTCTCTCTCTCACACACACACACACACACACACACACACACACACTTCATATCAGTAGCAGCAGAGACAGCTACATCCAGGGAAATGAGGTCCTTGCCATTTTTTTTTCCAGGGCATTGACTAAGATTTGTCCAGCAGATGTTCCCAGGCAGTGAGTGGGGTACTGGAAATAGTACCGGATATGAAGGCAGAGAATCTGGGCTAGAAGCTTTCTGTCTTCCCTTCTAAGTATTGTGACCTTGGCCAAAGCTCTTACTCTTTCAGCCATCGTGTCTTCTTCTATAAAAGTGAAGAGGAAGATGATGCCTGTCTCAGTAGCCACCCACGGCTTAGGAAGCCCAGCCAGCCAGCCAGTGCAGGCCACGCCCCCTTGCCATCCATGCCCAATGTGAATGAGACACCCTGAGGCCAGTGCTTCCCGTGATGGTCCTAGCAATGCTGGGCTAAAGTATGAGTCTGCTAAGACCTTAGAGGAGTAGCTTAGCCCACTCAGAACCTAAAGTCACTCATTTACTAAACAAATGATATTGCCATTTTCATGAGAGCCTCAGTGGCACTATCTGCCTAGGAGGACCAGCTGACTTGGTGCCAGTTGGCATGTAACAGGTAACAGGTGGCAGACACCACTCTCCTAACCAGGGGCCCTTAGTCCCAGTCAGCACTGTCTCTTCGGCCACCACTAAGTTCAGATTGACCACAGTAATAAGGAAGGGTAGAGAGGGTGTGGTCATAGTTCTAGGAATGGCAAGACGATGTATCTGTGAGAACTCACGTCAAGGAATAAGGAGAGCTGTCAATTAAGTGCCTGCCCCACTAGCATCAGGACCTGAGTTCAGTGTCCAGAACCTTGGACCCAAGCATGGCGGCACACCCTTGTAATCCCGGCACTGGGAAGGCAGAGAGAGGCACATCTCTGATGCTCAGCAGGCATCTAGCCAGGCATCCTTGGAAAGTTCTAGACAAGTAAGAGAGCCTGTCTCATAATTTTAAAAAGTGGATGGTGCCCAAGGGATAATGCCAAAATCGTCCTTTGGCCTCCACACACATGTCCACAGCACGCACACATACACCTTACATTAGGACAGCACATAGCCCATGGGCAGCCTTCTTAAGAGAGAGTCTATAGAAGCTTGCTCTTTATGAGAATCCTTCATGACCTGAGGTGTCCCCGAGCCAGAATAACACCAGCTTTTGGGGCACAAACCTTCCCCTCTGTCCCTCTTACAGTGAGTGGCAGGATCATCCCGCCCTCACTGGTACCGAGTGAGGACTAGTTGCTACCCACCTGGAGCTCTTGCAGTCCATAGGAAGAGTAGGGATTACATCAGCACTACTGTTAGGGCTAGGAAGAGTAGTCAACACAGCCTTTCCTCTTTTTTTTTCATTCTCGTTCTCAAACATCTGCCTGTGGAAACAGTCGGGGTCAGGAGCATCGAGCTCCGAAAGCAAGGGAACTGGATATAGGCAGGAGTGAGTCACAGCTTGAGGGAGCTGAGAGCTGGGTCCTTTGGAGCCCACACACTGCTCAGATGGGCCAGGTCTTTCTGGCAGGTAACACTGAAAATTAGTCCTTCCCAGTGGGCTTTATGGTGATGAAACTCCTGGGTTTATTCTCCATACAGCGAGATGTTCCATCCTGGAAGTTAATACACGAGGGTCATGTGACCCATAGCGTGGAGTTTATCCTAACCCCTTGACCTGAAAAACTGACCATAGCCTATGAACTGAGTGGTGGAAGATGAGGATCGTGACTGCTATCTTTTGATCGATTGACCACCCATAAGTCACCTGACCATCCTCTCTCCAGCCCTGAGAATAAAATGCCCCAGAAAATGCTTAGGAGTTAAACATTGCTATAAATGACTAATTTGGGTCTTGTCACTTTGACCATCAAAGCAGCCCTTGGCAGCAGGTTCAAGACAGGAATTCACTATGAAGCTCTGGCTGTTGGAACTTGCTCTGTAGAACAGGTTGGCCTTGAACTCAGGGATCCACCTGCTTCTGCCTCCTGAGTGCCTGGACTAAAGGTGTGCACCACCACCACTCAGCTCAAGATTGATTTTATAATGAAGAAACTGAGACTCAGAGAGATCAAGTCACTTAGGCAAGGCCACACAGCGATGTGGCAGAGAGCAGGGACTGAGGTGTAGGTCATCACTCACTCTGGCCCCCATTGTCCTCCTCCCTGTAGTGTAGAACAGAAGCCAGGATCTCTGCCTCAGGAAGCATTCTGCCTGGGTTCCACCCAGTTCTTGTGGTAGTCTTTATTAGGTCTCAGTTTCCCTGTCTACAAATGAGGCTTTGAAACAATCCTCGTGGTTTTCAGAGTAAATGAATTCTGACTGTGAAGTAGGAGCTGGGTGAGGTACAGTAATTTTCCCATGATCACTTCTCTTAGATGGCCACTCCTCCCCATGCCCAGAAGCCAGTCTGGATCTGAGGTCACCACGTGATACCATCAGGCAGGATCAAGGTCATCCCACAGGGGAAAGCTACAGTACAGGGGTCTAGGTCCAAGCATGGTCACTCCCAGGTCAGAGAATGCACAGCTATCTTGGGCCCATCCATAATTACATACGACAGTGAGATGCACAAGGGCTAGGTGACCAGGTGGCCTTGTCCTTCCTCACTCAAGGATGCTTTTCTAGTTCCTGAAGTCAACTCTCCAAGAGGCCCTGGGCCTTTGACTTCTCAAAGTGACTAGTGGGTCGTTCTGTAAACTGTAGAGGAATTAGTAGGAAGAGTGCAACCTCTGGTGAAAGAGGCAAAACTACTCCTCCCCACCCCATGGTCACTTTCCTCTGACTCCTGCAGCAGGAGGGTGGTGGTTTTCCTTTGCTCTTGAAGCCAACGCCCCATGATGCAAGTGGCCCTACCCTTGGCTTCTCTCTGTGTAACTCCCATCCACCCTTCCACCAGAATGGTCCCTCGTTGGACATACCCATTCCACAGCATTGAGGAATTTGTAGTTGTGATCAATCAGTATATTCTGTGAGATGTTCTTTTTGTGGGCAGGTTCCGTCGACATAAAGGTTTTGAGGACAGTTCTGACATTATTAAAGTTCAGAGGGTTCAATTTCCAGTCTTTTACATCTTCTCCTAATCCTTGCTACCTACTCAGCTCTATCAATCACCTCCTTCCCTTTTGCTGAACCCCTCCACACTCTCTCCCTACCTTGTTGTCTCCCTACCTTGTTGGGAGATTCTGTAGTTTATCCCACACACATTTTAAATATCCTACCATAGGAGAAGTCCTGTGCTTAGGATTTAAAACCAAATACTAGAAATCATCCTGAGCCTATGAAGTGAAGTTTCTAGCCCTTGAATTTGTTTCCTAACCTCAATGTGCACACATTAGCAGGGTCCCAATGGAAGACTGGGATTCAGCAAGTGTGGATAAGGGAATCACTGGGGAGCCCCCATACCTAGAAGAAAGTCCGTGCCGGTCATGCTGGCATACGCCTTTAATCTCAGCACTCAGGAGGCAGAAGCATCTCTGTGAGTTTGAGGCCAGCCTGGTCTACAGAGTGAGTTCTAGATGAGGCCAGGCTAAACAGTAGGACCCTGTCCTAGGAGAGGAAGAGGGAGGGAGAGAGGGAGGGACAGAGGGAGAGAGAGAGAATTAGATGACCGACAGGGCAGAGACTAGAGGATGACTAACCATGCAAGCTGAGGCCTGCGCTCACCTGCTCTCTCTTGCCCTGAGTCTGAGGAAGTGATTCACTCTAAGAACGTGCCATGTCTCTGTCACTTGTCACTTGTGACTGCCTTTCATTCCCTCTTTGATGCCTATTGTTGAGGTTGTCACTGACATGTCCCTGTCCACCTTCAGTCCCGTTTCTAACCTCTCAGCCCCATGTGTGCACTGTTTCTCTCTTCTCTTCAAAAAGGCAGGGCACTTTGTCCTGGAAGGTCTGGAAGAAACCGGGATCCTGCTTTGATAGCAGACCATCTGGGTCTTTGACAGGTCTGTGAAATTGGCAAAACCCTATCTTAGAGACAGAGGAGGCCAGGCTCTCTGCAGACTCTAGGGCCAAGAATGCAATTTAGAACTCAGCTACCTCCATGTGTCCCAGGAAGCAGCCAGCTCTAGCCTTTGGACATGAGGAAGGTTTTGAGCACCCTTCAAACTGCCTGTGGGTGAGCCGGTGCTCTGGAGAAGACCACACTCAGGGCTGGGGAGATGGCTCGATGGGTCAAGCGTAAAGATGTTTTCACTCCACACCCCACGTGAAAGCCATGCAAGGCAGAATGGTCCTGTAAGCCCAGTGGTGGTACAGAGACAGACTGATCTCGGGGACTTGCTGGTCAGCCAGTCTAGCAGAAATGGCTGCTTCCAGACTGGGTGAAAGACCCCATCTCTCACCCAGATGGAAG
>JAQHUG010000353.1:1533591-1577415 GCA_028555095.1 Dicrostonyx torquatus
CTTTTCCAAGATGACTGAGCTGTGTTGAGATGACAGAGCTAACCAGGCCATTCACCTTCTTCTCCTTGGACATAGGAGCTGCTGGTACTTTGGTCTTTGGACTCAGAGCAAAGCTTATGCCACTAGTTTGCCTTTCAACTCTGACCCAGCTGTACCCCTGACATTTCTGATTCTGCCATGCCAACTGTCCCCATGCAAATGAATAAAGATTTTTCAACCTACCCATCTCTCCTCCCTCTCTCTCCCTTCTCCTCCCTCCCTCACTCCCCTGTCCTCTCTTCATCCCATTGATTCTGTTTCCCTGAAGAACCCTAACACAACTGAGTGAGTGTGCAGGAAGATGCAGGGTCCTTACATCACCTGGGAGCTGGCACTTGTCCTGGGAACCCACCCGCTGAGCATGCCCAAGACCAGGCAGCAATCAAAGAGTGCGGGACTAGGTGGGGGCAGGGAGAGGGGCCTATAGCTATAGAAGTAGTGGGCCTGGTGCCCTCCCCCTCTGAGCTGGGGCAATAGTATGACCTGCCTCAGAAACTGTGGGGAGATCTGAGGAGTCCGCGTGGGCTAAAGGCTCAGAACAGCATGCATGCGAGGTGAGGGCAAGGCAAGCTTTCTGTTTGATGGTGGTTAATATCCTGAAGGAGTCTGAGTTGAGAAGTAACAGCATGGATGAACTGTTTCAGGAAGCCAAGTCTAGCAGAGCAAAAAAACCAAGATAATTACCAGATATTTAGGCCAGAAGAGAACTGATTAGCATAGCTCTGTGAGGCACACTCAGCAACACCCAGTGACCTGATTTCTCAAAGGAGAAACACAAACCCTTCTGCTCCAGAGGCAAAGAGAAGGCAGACCGGAGTGGCCTCCCCTGGATATCTGTCTAAGGGCTTCTTCCCAGGAGAGAAGCAGCCCCCATGATTGGGCTGGGGCATGCTTTATTACAACTCGGGAGACGTGAGAGTGCCTCAGGCCAGTGCGCTCTTTTCTTTTGTTTTTATTTAAGAGGCAGGATATCTCTAGATTGTCCAGGCTTGCTCCAAACTCCCAAGCTCACACCATCTTCCTTTCTCAGTCTCCCAAGTAGCTAAGATAGTAAGTATGTACCATCATGCCCAGCAAATGCTCTCCTTTTCTGAAGACAAATCCATCAGGCAGCCACCAACTGAGTCTTCACACTATTCATCAAGTCAGCCTATGGAGGGGGTTACAAAGGCTTGGGCATGTGCCATCACCATCCAAAGTGGTCAGGTCAGTCATGGAAGCTGCCCAAAGTAATAAAATAATCAGGAGGCAGGGTGACACTCTAGCAAGAGGCTGGATGGAGGTACCGAAGAAGGGGCGGGAGATCTAGAGCCTACAAAGACTTGGAAGGATCTCTCCAAGACAAGAGTGAGTATTGAATGTGACTGATTCCATGTTGGATCTGGGCCTGGGATGAGAAGGTGGCTCCGTGGGAAGAAGCCCAATGGTGCCCAGAGGGTTTGGATCCATGAACACCAGGTCCATCAGGAGCACAGAGTGTGATGGGAGAGAGCCAGGATGTGGAAGGGAGGCAGATAAACGATGCTCTTGAGAGTCAGGCTTCAAGTGTGGTTTCCTCCACCCGCACACATATGGGGCATTTGGAAAGAGTTACCAACTTTGTGATAAAGTGCATACGAATTTGCCACCTCTATCATTTTTTGAGGGAAATATCCAGTGCTGAGATTCATTCAGTGGTGTTATATACAGTCAGTGGTGAGAGACATGGTCGGTGGTGAGAGACGCGGTCAGGTGTTAAACACAACCAATACTATCAGACATGGTTATATGCAATAATCTCTATCTTCCACCTCTGGAAGGCTTGCTATCTTGTAAAACTGAAACCCTGTGCCCATTAAACACTAGTTCACACTCTCCTCTTCTCCAGTCTTTGACCGCCCCATTCTATTTTACATTTCTCAAGTTTTGACTATTCTCGGGATCTCATATACTACACAATATTTATCTTTTTGAATTATGCTAAATTGTTCTTCAGGTTCTGAACCTTGGTGTCATTCCAGTCTCGTAATGGTACCTGTGAAAGAATTTCCTCTGTTTTCAGGCTGGTTAATATTCCATAAGGTGGATGCACTACATATACCACCAAGGGAGATATGGGCTGCTTTGGGTCTTTAGCTATGAACAAGGATGTGCAGCTAGCTCTTGCCCCTTCAGTTCTTTTGGCTACATACCCAGAAGTGCAATGGCTGAGTTGTATGGCCATTCTATTCTTAACTTTTGAAGGGGCACCCTTACCATTTCCACACTGGTTGCACCTTTTAATTAAACCTTATCCACAGCGTACAGGGTTCCAGCTTCTCCACCTCCACCAACACTCTTTACTCAGGTTCTTAAAAGCAGTCACAGTAATGGGTGGTGTCTTCTCACTGTGAATTAGACCTTTAGCTCCTGGGGTTAGAGATACCAAGTATCTTCCTGTGTGTGTTTGTCTACTCATCCTGGGGAGATGTCAGTTTTAGTCCTTGGTTCATTTCTGAACTGAGCAGTGTGTGTATGTGCATTCATGAATGCATGTATTTTATATGTGTGTGCACATGTGTGTACATATATGTGTATATATATATGCACATGCATGTCTGTATGTGTATTTATATACATGCACATGTGTATGCTTGGGTGTGCATGTGCAATGATGTATGTGCATATGCATATGTATGTATGTGTGTGCATGTAAGTGTCTGGACAAAAGCTATTGTGTTTATATGTGTGTACACATTTGTGCATGTGTGTACATATGCAAGTGCATGTATATATGTGCATGTGCATATGTATGTATGAGCATGTATATGCACATGTGTGTATGTTTGTGTGTGTATGTATATATTCACATGGATGCTTGTATATGTGTGCATGTATGCATATGTGTAAATGTAAAACTATGTGTTTGCCTTCACATGCGTGTGCATATACATGTGTATATATGTGTGTGTGCACATATAAGTGGCTTGGCATATACAAATGTATATTCATGTACATATGTGTACATTTATATGTGCATGCATGTGCATATGTATGTATAAGCATGTACATTTATGCACATTGTATGCATACATGAGCATGTATGTGTGTAGATATGTGTGGGTGTATGCATGTATGTGTGTGCATGCATGTGCATATATGTGTGTGGATGTGTGTGTGTTTACTTGTGGAATTTAAAAAGGAAGTATCATGAGAAGACCTACAGTGATAACAAGCTAGTGTGTGACAGTGAGGTAGTGTTTGCCTAACAGGCTCAAGGCCCTGGGTTTGTTCCTCAGCACTAAACACATACTGAGTGCAGTAAAGACAGCAGCTCTCATTTGTGGAACATACCAGCTACCACGTGAGCTCTGTGTGACTGGCTCATCAGTCGGCATCCACACCCCCTATGAGTCTGGTGTGGCTTCATTCCTCACTTAGAGATGAGGACATGGGCATCCAATACAGTTAGGCCACCTACCCAGGACTCCGCACAGGAGTGGGCTGACTTCAACCTACGCAGAGTCTAGACACTAATCATGGGCTCTTCTGTGCTAGCAAATTCCTTTGGCTGCCCTGAAGGGTAGATATTGGAAAAGAAGCAGATGTCTTGGGGAAGAGTGGGGAGTTATAGGAAACAAACTAAACTGGCCAATCACATGCCCCTGCTACCTGCTGTCTTCACCTTCCTTCCATGTCCTTCTGGAAGGGTCTTCTGCCCCCACCAGCTCCCAGGTGCCCACCTGACTTTCTGAGGGTCCTGACTCCCAGGAATCCTGCCTCTTTCATCAGAGCTAAGTGTCAATCAGAAACTCTCTGTTTCCAGGTCTGTTCTCTCTACACTTCTGCTTTAAACATGTGCTCCCCCCCCCCGCTGAAATTCCTGCCTTGACATTTTCCTTTCTTGCTCTGTAAACATTAGGAGTGGGTGCCTATAAGAGACGGTCCCCTTTATTCTACTCCAGTCTAGCAAACGTAATCGAATTAGGCGAGGCCTTTGGTGAGCACACTCCAGCTGCCTCTCCCTTCCTCCTCTGCCAGCCCTCCCAGCTCAGGTCTGTCAGGAGGTTTCACAGAGAGTCAGAAAGCCGGCCTGGAACAGAAGTTAAATCCTGATCAGTCCACAACCCAGTGGGAGACCTGGATGGGCTGATCTCTCCGACGCTGTGTGATCTGTGCCCGGCAGGGAGAGGGCATTTGACATCCACAACGCCAGAATTAACATTGCATTTTGATGTGATTTTGGTGACATTAACCCTGTCCAGGGTCCGGCACCCAGAGAAACACCAAGTAGGGGATCAATAAACACTTTTCAATGAATTAATGCTGGAATGGATAAATGAATGCTTGGATGGATGGATGGATGGATGGATGGATGGATGGATGGATGGATGGATGGATAGATACACACATCTCTATTTCTTAGGCTCTTATGTGTGTGCAACCTGACCCTCCTTGGCCCCTCCTTCCTTATTCTCCCCATCCCACCCTGTCAGCTAAAGTGCATGAGGCCATTGGAATGAGGCCTGAATAACATCAAGTTCCAGATTTTTCCAGCCACCCTCAAGCCATGCCTCTTAAGAGGAGGATGGGCAATTGGAAGAAGCTTTTAGCCAGGTGGGGCAGGAGAGAGCTGAGACACCTGGGAACAAATGAGCGAGGGAGCTGGCATTCCTTAATGAACTCAGGTGTGGCCCTATAGGCAGAACGTGTGCTTGTTCCTGCCACTAACAGCCTGGTTCCTTCTGAACCTCTTCAGGGCATTGGTGCCCTTGGTTAGAAGCCAGGCCATGTGACTGAGCCCTGTGTCCTGAATTCCCTTGTCTTCCAGCCCCCTACAGATGGGAGCCGGCTTAGGACTACCTTGTTCTTGCCCAGGACACAGCAGGTCCCCATGACGCGGCCCTGCTCAACTCTGAACAGTACCAGGCAGTGATCTGAGGCACCCAGGGACACTGAGGACTGGGAGCCGTGCGAGCTCTTTGGATGTCTGCTTCCCACAGCTTGCAGGAGAGGCCCCCCTCGAGACACATTAATAAAGATTAAAGGTCTCTCTCGTCCCTGTGATCTTTGCTGTGTCAAAGGGAAAGAGTCACTTTTCTAGCCTTCTCTCTGACGTTTATTAATATTACAGAATTTGCTCTAAAAAGGAAAAGCTTCTGGTACCCGGAGAAGACAGCGTTGGGAGTGCTGTCACCTCTGCAGCATCTTATCAGCTCATTCTGAACTCCTGCACAGCAGTCACCAGAGATGCACTGTCCCAGAGTGGGGGGGGGATGGGCAGGTAGGGGAGGAGCAGGGGTGGAGCTTTTCTCTAAGTCCCCCTTGGTATACATCAAAGACCATTCAGCTTAGGAGTCCTGGAGTCATCTTGGTTCACGAAGTAGCATGATTTAATTCTCAGCTTGGTTGGGGCAAGGCACCTGCCTGTCCACACTGTATCCACTGAAAAGGGTGTCCATGGCAGTTGCTGGATCGGGCACATGACGTGATGGGTAGGACTCCGCTCTCATAGGGCTTTTGCTCCCAGTGAAATGGGGGAGGGTAATAAGTTCTGGAGATAGGAATCTGGGGTCCTTGTGTGGCCCAGCTTTTCTCTTTTTTCCCCTTTCAACTGTAATTGCTCTAGCAATGCATTATGAGTGTTCAGGCCCTGCTCAGCCACTCTTATTCGCTTCCCTAGACGATGCAGGACCCTGGGGACACAGAGCTGAGTACATCAAGGTCCAGTAAAACAGAAATGCATAACTGATGCCCGAGGGAGCATCAGAAAGCCTAGGACTTATCTGGGTTTGAATTCAGGCTCTCTAAGCATGGGAACTATCTGCAAAGGACTCAGCCCAGTGCCCAGGACACAGACATGCAGTCACCTTATTCATTCTGCTGACTGGGGCAATTGTTGGGTACCAGGGTGCCAGGCCAGAGGGTGCCCAGGAGGGAAGGCATCCTGGAGGAAGAGGAGGAGGAGGAGGGAGAGGAGGACATCAGTCTGGCGAGTTTGGAGATTGATTTGGGTGAGGGAGGTTTGAGCCAGGGAAGGAAATGGAAGTTAGGGCAGGGAGTAACACAATGAGAGAATGAACATGTTAATGCGGCCCAGCCTCACAAAGAACTCCATTATCCCCATTCTCCAGGAGGAGAAACTGAGGCTTGGACAAATTAAGGATCTTGCCAAGATCCCAAAGGATCAGGGTGGAAACACAGCTCAGATCCATTCGGTGTGTGCCCAGGCTCATCAGTCTGCCTGACCTTTAACCTCAGAAGTCCTGTCATGTGACAGGCTCTGAACCAGGTCCTCTCACAACCATAGAACTGTAAACTTCAGGTGTCTCTTTCATGTGCTGGCAAGCAGTAGAGTCAGCTACAAATCTCTGCCGTCTGCCTGGGAAGTCGGTCCATGACACAGCATGCCTATGATAAGACACTAGAGATGAGCAGGGATGCCCTCAACAGCATTTGTTCACAGGGCTGGAACTGTATGCCACAGCCCCTGGAAGCCCACAGGGCCTCCTCCTGAAACCTTTGAAGGCTTAGCGATCAGCCCCGTTCACAGGAAGGACACCAGCCCCGAGGATGACTGATGTGTTCTGAACCACTCTGCTTAGACACGGCAGAGGTGAGCAGCCAGTTCTACCCTTCCTCCTCTTTCCAACAGAGCAAGTAATAGGCCTCTGTCTCAAATACATTCTCAGGAACCCAGTGTTAGCCTGCAGGAGAGATAAGAGATCAGCATCAAGGTCATTAAGGCCTCCAGAACCCACAGACACCTGCCCTGGCCCATGCCCTTTCCTGCCCTGAGGGAGGCACACAGAAGACATGATTGCTGGAAAGACACCCTCTTTCAAGCACCAGAGAGCTGATGTCACAGCAACAAGCACAGGAATGTGTAGCACAAGCACACATCCCCAAGCCTCAGAGGCAGCAGCCACCACGTCTGTCCATCAGAGGCTCACAGGGTGCCATGCCCTGCGCTAGGCACCTAAAGTCCATCTCATCCAATCCCCTGATGGCCCTGTGTTCATATCACTTTTGTCCTAGATGGAGAAACTGGACTGGGCTAGAGATATGCTCAGCAGTTAGGAGCATGCACTGGCCCTTCGGGGGACTCAAATTCGAGTCCCAGCACCTGCACAGTGTTTCACAACCACCCGTATCTCCAGCTCCACGGGACCCAGCACCCCCTCCTGGACTCCCCAGCCACCTGCATTCACTCACACATGCGCATTCACACAAAAAAAAATAGAAAGAAGTATTTTCTATTAAAGGAAATAAACTAGACAACCAAAGGCAGGACTTAGGAACCTACCTGAGAGTGGGAACTGAGTGGATGGTGATTCCAGAAGGGCCCAGGGGTCCCACAGGCAGCGCCCCTCTGTGTTTATTCAACGGCCCATGCCTGCCAACCCTGGACAGACTTACCATTGAGCACCCTGAGAGTGAACACTAGTGAGCAAGCTGGTCTCATGGCATTCCTGTGGGGCTGGCCAGACACACACACACACACACACACACACACACACACGTTGTCCTCTCTCACCTAGGCAAGGAGGGACCTGAGCTGGCAGAGAAAGGAGGCCACTGAGCTGAAAGTAGCAACATCTTTGCTTGTGTAGGGACACGGACGGCTCCATGTGCTCAATTCCACTTGAATCACGTTGGCAGGAGTTCCAGGAGCAGCATGGAGTTTCCTTGTGATTTTCCAAGACAGAAAGTGAGAATGGGCTGGAAGAAAACCAGCAATGGAAAGCATGGCAAGGAAAGGTGACAGATGCCGCTGCGTGCCGCACATTCGAGAGACGTGCTACCCACAGAAGCCTGGTCACAGGGTGGCAGCTGGAGATGGTCCGCTGGGTGCCGCACATTTGAGAGACGTGCTACCTACAGAAGCCTGGTCACAAGGCGTAGGCTGGAGATGGTTCTCAGGCAAGGGTGCAGGGACTTCCTGTTTGATTTGGAAGGGACTTCACCAAATATTTGCCAAGTAACCCCTGCATTGTGCCAAGTCTTACCAGGAGCACTGGGAATAGGGGATGACTCAGGCAGTCCCTGCCCTGCAGGAGCTCATAGCCTAGTGAGGTACAATGACACATAAACATGCAAATCCATGCAAGAAAGCTAGGTCTGAGCTGTGGGTAGAGAGGTTGACCTAGGAGGCTGGAGTTTGTACAGGGTCTGAGAGCAGGGGCATTATGGGAGTGCCTCCTTCCTGTTTCCCAGAAGGGGCTGGACAGTCAGACCAAACTGGGAGGTACCAGGCCACTGGGCCACTGTCCTCCCTGCAGCTCCACTGGCAGTGAGCCAAGATGACTGAGTCAGGCACTTCTGGGGGCTGCTTACTCAGGCAGTCTGCGGCAAGAGGAGCGGGGCTGGCAGGGGCTCCTCTGGGGGACAGCTGGGAAGGTACATGGACAGACAAGATGCCCCATCTGCTCCTGGGCCCTAGCAGTTGGTACCAGTTGGCATTTGGGCCCAGATCTTTCTTACACCCAAAGCAAAGTTCTCTGAACAAAAGCCTCTCCAGGAGAAAAGACAGCAGGATGGCTTGGGGGCCACACCCACCTACACCACCCTAGGGCCTTTGCTGAGTCCTCAGTGGTAGAGAGCTCCTGTTAGGTCACCTTAATCTTGTGTTGGAGGTCCATGGACAGGCCCACACCTGTGTCCACTAGGACACAATAGCATGTTCAGACCAATCTTTAGATTCCCAAGGCCTTGAGCTTCTTGCCACTGTATAGTGGGATGTGAATCCCCTTTCAATTGATCACCCCTCTGGGGAGCCAGATTTATGCTGGGATGAAAGGGAGCCTGTCGGACCCACTCTCTCTCTCTCTGTCTCTCTCTGTCTCTCCCTGTCTCTCCCTGTCTCTCCCTGTCTCTCCCTGTCTCTCTGTCTCTCTCTGTCTCTCTCTCTGTCTCTCTCTGTCTGTCTGTCTCTCTCTCTCTCTCTCTCTCACTTCTTTCCACCGAGTTAGAACTCAGGTTGTCTCCCTGCTGAGCCCTCCCCCCACCCGAGGCCTGCTCTTCCCTGCCTTTCCCATGTGGGGTTCCAATGTTTCCTGTAAACTACACCTGAAGGGCGGGCTCAGTCTAGGAACATACTGCGGTTCCCTCTCTATACACACCCAGCATCGCAGATGCCAAGCGGGCAGCAAGGGTCCTGTTCTGGTCCCTGTGAGCTCCTGGCATTGAGCAGGGTCTGGAGAGGGACATGATGAAGGAAGAAAGGGAAGGAGGGATTTTTTTTTAAAAAAAGACCTGTATGCCAGGTGGGCTGGCATCTGAGTCCTAGCCCAACGTCCAGATGCCAGGAGCTAGCCTGCACATCATCTGTTCAACTTCTGACCTTGATTTTCGTCTCCTGGAAACTGGGAGCAATGGCAGTCAGTTGGCGATTGTTTTAGGATCCTGGTTAGAAGCCTATGAGAATCCTCTATGTCCTCCATCTCTGAGGCCCCACATTTGTCCCCAAGTCTGTACAACTGCACATGGCATTCCCTGCCCTTTCTGTTACACTAAGATGCAATCTGACCTTGGGTTTAGGGTTCCATCTTCCTCCACATAGTTCTGCCTTCCCGCCTCATACTCAACTTCACTCTCACCCCCGTAGCTTTTCGAGGTCCTGTTCATAACTGTCTTCAGATCAGTGTCCTCCGTCTTCTCACAAACCTCTCCACAACACTAATGCAAAGCCTTGTGCTAGAGGTGCAAGCATGGGCCTGCCCAGGGGCTTCTAATGCAGGGGTAAATCAGCCGGAGGTGGGGGGGCTCTGCCTCTGAAAAGTCAGCAGAGTGGTGGGACTGAGCCATGGGGACGCTCCCCATGACACCTTGATGTAGCAGTGCACAGTCACACATTTGCATGTGACAAGTCTCTAAGACTGTCACCCCCAGACTCACGGTCCCTATGTATTCTGGGCTGCACAGTCCTCTCGGATCACCAGACACTTGAAGCAGAGAGCCAAGGCTCAGATTTTACCACTCGCTGGCTTCCCAGAGGCCCAGAGTTCTAGGAACTCACCCCTTGTTCCAGAGAAGCTTCTCTCTGCTGGTCCTGATGGAGGAAACACAAACCCCAGGATTCTCTTCCTCATCACAGGATGGTCCACATTCACCAGGCAAATTTACTGCTATCCATTTTTCTAAGTTTTAAAAATTACAATCACAGAGTGTGACTCTTAAATGGAATCTTGGGGTAACTCTGGAGCCATGAGGCATTTTCAAACAGAAGCAACCCCAGACCCCATAACCTCCAGCCCAGCTCCCGGGGCAGCCTCACAGCCCTTCTCCCAGGCAGAACCTTCCAGAGACGAGACCCTCCTCCTCCCTAACCCACAAGCAGCATGTGCCTTTCTTGCTAGTGGCTTTTTTCTTTTGAGGTTCCTGTGCTTGTTGTCGACTGCTGACCACAGCCAGGTCCCTCTCTATTTTGGACCACTGGTCTTCCATGATCATTGACCTCCCCTGAAAAAGATTTAAAACAAAACAAAACAAAAAGCAAGGAATCAGCTTTAGTCCCCAGCCATGGAGTCACAGGCATTTTACACAAAACCACCACAGCATACGACATAAGACAAAAGAAGTGACCTGTGAAGAACTGCTCTCCCCACTAGAAGACTGTGATACTGATCCTCCAATCTCATGGGGCCCATCTTTGTTCCCAACACCAGGATACAATAGTAAACAGAGCAAGCAAAAGCCCGGGCTCTCATGAAAGTCCTCATTCTCAGAGATAGCCATAGAGGCCAGTGGAGAGAAGCACTGGATGGGGCTGGAGCATGCCAACAGGGGAGGCCCCAGGGGCTTTTGTGAGAAGAACCCCCAAAAAAGAGAAGGAAAGAGCACTCCTGTGTCTAGAGGATGAGCTACGTAGATGAATGTAGTTTGCTGAAGGAAGTACAAAGACATCACTGTCCCTAAAGGCAAGGTGGTCAGGGGAAGGGACAGGTTGGGGTCAGGGTAGAAAGACTTGGCTCTGTTTCTGAGCAGAGTGGGAGCCATGAGGGGGGGGGCTGGAAAATGTCATGGACAAGACATTCATGATTGGCTGGTTGGTGGAGAGGTCATGTGACCACAGCGGGGAGCAGAGAAATCAACTAGGGGCCATCACAGTGTCCCAGGCAAGAGAGGAGCTGGCTTAGATTAGGAGGGGAAGGAAATGGAGGATACAGGCTCTGTGTTGAAAACAGAGAAAGGGATCGCTTATGCTTTCGATGTGGGTCACTAGAAAAGAACAGAAGCCAAAGGTTTGTTTAAGTTTGGAGTCCTGCTTAGTCCAAAACACCTGCAAACTTGGCCAAGGCCTAGTCTCTCCCTTCATGAATTTCCCTGCTTACCTGCTGGGGAACTGACTTCCTGATTCTCTTAAGTTCCTGGTTTTAAAAGGTTTGGGAGCCTTGAGTAATGTGTAGCCGCAGTTAACTTACCAGCTCCTCTGGGGGCCTTCTGTTTTCTGACCACTGTGGGCCTAGGTCTGGTTTGAATCTATACAACTAAAACCTGCTATGTGACTAACTCTCACAGGGCACAGCATGAACGAGAGAACCACTGTGTGAACCCCTAGGAGCTGGCTCATTCTTCAGGAGTCCAGGGAGGCTTCAGCAGAAAGGTGATTCTTGGCCCAGGTTTCCTTCAGCCCACCAAGACCTCTGCAGGAGGAGCTGGTGGTTCCAAAACCAGAGCTGCTGTGTCCCAAACCCAGCAAGCTGAGCTTGTGTGGCCCAGACACATGGCAGGCCTCTGAGTGCCTCGTCTCTGCAAAGATCCATGTATTAAGCCTGTCAGATCTGTAGACACCATGATGCTCACCTAGAATGTCAACACTCAGGAGGTGGAAGCACAATGATTGGGAGCTCAAGGGTATTATCAGCTGCACAGTGAGCTCAAGGCCAGCCTGGGCTACATAAGATAAAACACAGGGTGTTAGAGAAAACCAACCAAAGAGTAATTAGAAAGCAATTTTTAAATTTTTATTGAGTTCTACATTTTTTTCCTGCTCCCCTCCCCTTCAACCCTCTCCCAAGGTCCATGCTCCCTATTTGTCTTTTTCTATTTCTCATGTAGATTAGATCTATGTAAGCCTCTCTTAGGGTCCGCATTGTTGTCTAGGTTCTCTGGGATTGTGGTTTGTGGGCTGGTTTTCTTTGCTTTATGTTTAAAAACCACTTATGAGTGGTTTATGAGATAAATGTCTTTCTGGTTCTGTGTTACCTCACTCAAAATGATGTTTTCTAGCTCCATCCATTTGCCTGCAAAATTCAAGATGTCATTTTTTTCTGCTGTGTAGTACTCCATTGTGTAAATGTACCACATGTTCCTTATCCATTCTTCGGTCGAGGGGCATTTAGGTTGTTTCCAGGTTCTGGCTATGACAAACAAAGCTGCTATGAACATAGCTGAGCACATGTCCTTGTGGCATGATTGAGCATCCTTTGGATATATACCCAAAAGTGGTATTATTGGGTCTTGAGGAAGGTTGTTTCCTAATTTTCTGATAAATCTCCACACTGACATCCAAAGGGGCTGTACCAGCTTGCATTCCCACCAGCAATGCAGGAGTGCTCCCTTTTCCCCACAACCTCTCCAGCATAAGTTGTCTGTCATCTGTGCTTTTGATTTTGGCCATTCTTACAGGTGTAAGATGGAATCTCAGAGTTGTTTTGATTTGCTTTTCTCTGATGACTAAAGATGTTGAACATTTCCTTAAGTGTCTTTCAGCCATTTTAGATTCCTCTGTTGAGAGTTCTCTGTTTAGATCTGTACTCCATTTTTTATTGGATTATGTGTTCTTTTGATGACCAATTTCTTGAGTTCTTTGTATATTTTGGAGATCAGCCCTCTGTCTGATGTGGCATTGGTGAAGATCTCTTCCCATTCTGTAGGCTGTCATTTTGTCTTGTTGACCATATCCTTTGCTTTATAGAAGATTTTCAGTTTCAGGAGTCCCATTTATTAGTTGTTTCTCTCAGTGTCTGTGCTGCTAAGGATATATTTAGGAAGTGGTCTCCTGTGCCAATGCATTCAAGTGTACTTTCCACTTCTGTAAGGTTCAATGTGGCTGGCTTTATGTTGAGGTCTTTGATCCATTTGGACTTGAGTTTTGTGCATAGATATGGGTCTATTTTCATTCTTCTACATGCTGATATCCAGTTATTCCAGCACCAAAGTTAAATATGCTTTTTTCCCATTTGATATTTTTTAGAAAGCAATTTCTTATTTAAAAAAAATTAGCCCCAAGTGATGGTTCCCATTTCTGAGTCTCCTCCACTAAACTTATCCATTCCTCAGCCCTACCCAGCATTCTGTCCCCATCCCTATCACAGCTCTCCCAGGTTGAGGATCTGCGTTCCCTTCCACTCTGCCTCCCTGCTCCCCTCAATGCCTTTTTTTGAGTCTCCGCAACGAAGACTTAGACTCTAGGGTGGCAAGAGCTCAGCCAGGACAGAGTGCAGCCAGCTGGGTCTCTCCATAGATGAGCCAAATGCCAAGTGCTCTTCCTCCCCTGTAACGAAATGGCCCAGCTTGGTAAGAAATCAATATATGAACATCCTAGATGACCCTGAGGGATTTGTATCAATAGCGATCACCAGTGTCATCATGGAGCTGCCTTGGTGGGATGCTTGTACCAGCCTGAGGTTCTGACGGCATTTCATCCTGGATGGTACCATCTAGCTTTTGACTTCTGATTCCTCAAAGTCCCCTAGAATCCCCCAAAAACATGTCATGGCAAGGGGTGTCATTGTAGAGTTCTCAGAAACAGGGTTTGAAAATTTTGAGAACAAAGGGCTATTCGTGGAGGACACAGATACAAGCTGGGGTGGGGGGGCTTGACCAACTCATTTGAAGAAAGGGGAAGTTTTGCTATCACACCCCTGGTCCCTGCTAGCTTCATTTGGAGATTCATTCCTTCTATGAATCCGACTTGATCATCTGCTGTGCTTTGGGGTGGGAGAAGCTCACACACAAGGAAGGGAGGGGAACCAAAGGAGTGAAATACATAAACTGCAGAGCCTGTTCCTAGAAACCATGAACACGGTGTGCGATGCCCCATTCAATGGGTGCGTTGTTCAAAATATATCTCACAAGTGTTTATATACATATAAAGAGTTTCAAGACAGAAACAAACCAAGCACAGGGTTCTAGACACAAGGCCAATGTAATGGTCCAGCTCACAAAGCTGCTTGAAGCCAGCCTTGCAAGCCACATAGAGACAAATGTACAGGAAGAAAATAAATGTAAAATGTGGGCTTTCTAGGTCTAGAGAGATGGCTCAACAGTTAAGAGACCTTGCCAAGGACTGGGTTCAATTCCCAGAACCCACATCTGGAGACTCACAATTGCCTGTAAGTCCTGCTCCAGGACCCTCTGCCCTCTTCTGGCCTCTGCAGTCTACAGGCACACACCAAACACTGTTTTTAATGGGCCTCTTTTCCAGGGAAATGCAGGTAGCTATTATACAGGATAAACGAGGAAGGTCTTAGTAACACTGAATAAATACATCTGAAGGAGAGAAAGAAAGAAGTATCATCCGGCAAATCACAAATCAATGATAAATAGTAAGGAAAGATGCCTGAGAAGAGGAACCAGCAGGCACAAAGGTACTGAGGTAGTGTTTCAGACCAGCATGGAGGCCACTGTGTCTAGGACAAAGCTAGAAAAGCAGGGATGAGACTACAGGGGTAGCAATGTCAAGGAACAGTCATGTGAGAAGGATGTTAGCTTTGACTCCACATGAGGTGACAGCCACGGCCACATGTGTCTAGCCCATTCCCTGCAGGCTGAATGCTGCTAACAATGGCTAGGAAAGACACTCAACACCAAACTGTGAACTTACTCAAAATATTATGAAATTGGTCTTTTTGTAACCCAGTCACACCATTCTCAAGCGCAAACTTTGCAGATGACGTTGTGTTACAACATCAAAATACTGGACACCCCTGCTAAAGGAACTTCCAGAAAGGTGGCCCTGCCTGACTCACGTTTTAGCGTTGCTCTGTCACGTCATGCATTAAGAACTGAATGAAGGAGCATAGGGAAGGAGGGACGATGGGAAGAGGATAAATTCAGACAGAATGACAAGTCAGGCTGCTGCCACCATCCAGGCAGGACTCGGGGGTGGGGGGCAGCCATCATAGTGGTACTGGCTGGGGACACCTTCTAGAAGGGCAGATGGCTGGCTCTGCTGAATACTGGAATTCCAGGTGTGAACTGGGAAGGGAAACGGGGATCCAAATCTTTCAACCTGATCTGCAGAGAGGAATGGAAATATGGGTTTTCTAGAAAGCAGAGATTGGGAGTAGGGTGCCCATCTGAGATCCCTAAGAGAAGTGTCAGGGTGAAAGGGAGGGAAGGTCCCCCAAGCATTGCTGAAGTGAGGAATGTGAGACAAGCCTCTGGGGGGCTCTGTAGGACTGGAAGAAAGTCTGAATGGCTTTTCTTTTTTAAATTTTTAAAATTACATTTATTATCTTGTGTGTGTGTGTGCATGCATAAATGCTCCCGTGTGTGTGTATGTGTGTAGCATTGTGTGTGTCTGCATGTGTGGGCATGCCTTGGCACATGTATAGAAGTTGGTTCTCTCCTTCCACTGGGTGGGCCCCAGAGATCAAACTTGGGTCATCAGGCTGGGTGGTAGACACCCTTAGACACCCTTACCTTCTAAGCCATCCGTCTGGACCCTTGAATTATTTTTCTTAGTGAATCTTCTAGTTACATGGACCCCTGAAGACAGAGAGGACCCAATATGGAAAACAGTGTTATGATTAGGATGGGGGAGTTGGCAAAAAGGGACAGTTTGGAGACAAACTTGTTGGATGAGATGCAGTGGGTACCAGAGAGAAAAGGGAAACCATGATCTTCTATTTCCATCTTAAGGGACTTCAGTAGTACTGTTCACCGATAAGTCAAAAGAAAAGTCACACTGTTAGATCCAGCAAGGGCAGACAGAGGAGTGTGCATCAGGAGACCTAGAGAGAAGGGGCGAGGAGAGAAGCGGGAAGCAGCCTGTGGTTCAAGGCAGAGAGACACACACATCCTCCGTGTGTGTTTGTCAGGGTGTTCTGAATAAGGGGTGAAATCTGAATGGTCTCAGGACAAACAGACTTCTCCAAGAGGAATGGTGAAGGACAGCCATTTATACCATGTTCTGAGAGCCCCCTTTGCCTAGTGCTGGCCATGCCACCCAACTCTGAGTGACCCCTTTCACCTGGAAAGATGACCAGCCCCAAGGCTGACTTTTTCAGTTGCTCAACTTGGAAATTTTCTTTTTCATTTTGTGATAAGCTTGTTGGACACTTGCCACAAATAGGCAGGGTGTTTTATAAAGGCCTGGACTTCTGCCGGGCAAAGGTTTGCATAATTTCTCAGGCTGAGACCAGGGATGTGCTGGTAGGAGAGCTAGATGAGACTGTCATGCGATGCAGCTGGCGTGCGCCTTCTCTTTGGCCTAATGAGAGGTGTGTGCCACAAAGATTGCTCTTCCGGCTTTTGCCCCATCCAACAAAGATCTTATGTTTATCTCGGAGTCATCCACTCACTTAGTGATTCTTAATCTCCAGTGTGCCTCAGTTCTGAGGACAGAGCAGGAATCCACAGTGGGTCCAGTTACTGTGTTTAGTGCATGCATGCACATGCGCACACACACAGATGTACATACACACAGAGATGTACATACACACACATGCAACTACATCAGGTGCTGACCAATGTCAATGAAACACAAAAAGAGGTGGGAAGATGTGCAGCTGGAGGATTAGCTACACCAGAAGAAGAGGGATGGTAACTAAGTCAGAGATGCGCAAGGAAAGAGTGGTCAAAATTGAGGCAACAATGTGTGCAAAGGTCCTGAGGCAGGGGAACAAATAGAGATCAGTAAGGACCAAGCAGGAAAGCAAAGTGATTGGAAAGAAACCTGGAGTGGATGCTATCAGATTTGCATTGTAAGCGTTCTTTTTGGCTCTGGTGCCAATAATGGGATGAAAATAAGCAAGAGGGATTAAAAGTGGGTCTTTGAGGAATTCGCTACCACCATCCAGATGATAGATAACGGTGGCTTGGACTAAAATGACGTCGGGAAACAGAAGGCTTTGAAAGTGGAATCAATACTCCCAAACACAGCCAAGTACATGTGAGATCCAGAGAATCGAACATCAAGGCATACAAGAATCAGTCTGCTGACTCATCACTGGCAGCGTGGCTCATCCACTAGGAACAGAGGCCCTCCACAGCTGCTCAGAGCCAACTGAAACCTGATGGGGGTTTGAGAGAACCTCTGCCTGCCCCGGCAGCAGATCAGTGCAACAAGCTTATCAGAAACTCTAAAATCAGAACCCCCATCCCTCAAACACACTCATGCATCTCCTCCTTTGTTCTTTATTATATGAGAGAGCTCAACATGTCAGACATGGCAGGACATCCAGGGCTGCAGCCAGAAATAGGGGTGAGGGAAAGGCGGCAGCAAAGTGGGTGATTTGGGAATGCACGGCATGCCTGAGCCTCTGGGCGCCTGTTGGAGATAAGAAAATGGCTGTGTTCCAGGTTTTCACAGGAAACAAGCAAATATCTACCCAACTTTCCAGATTGAAACAGGCTTCTTTAATTTAATGGAATATACACATGTGCGCACGCGCGCGCACACACACACACACACACGCACACATGCACTACTGATTTACTGATTGCCAATCCATTTGTCTCCAGGTGATTGCTAAGACATGGTTGCAGCACTGCTGATGGCAGAGGATCATGTTCTTACCTCACTCGGATTCAACTCATTGTGCAGGCTGCTAGTGAGCCTGACGTCTCCCTCTGTCATCAGAAAGATTGAATTCCAATGCATGGTGTCTTCAGCATGCTGCGGCCAATGTCCTTATTTCAGATTTGAGTTAGGAAACACGCTTGTAAGGAAAAGTCGTGTTCACTGGCTACAGTCAAACATACCTGGTAAATACAGATTCTCTACTTTAGAAAATGGGTAACTCTGGGGTCAGGGAAAGATGATCCAGTGGGTAAAGTACTTGGTGTGCAGAGATGAGGTCCTGTGTTTGTATCTCTAGCTGAAGTTGTAGCATTTGTGCCTGTGACCTCAGCATTGTGGTGTGGCGACAGGAGGGTTCCTGCAGCTTGCTGCCCAGCCAGTCTAGCCAAGTTGGTGAACTCTGGGTTCAGCAAGGTCTGTTTCCAAAAACAGTGAAATCGAGAGTGGTCGGGAAGATGGCCAATGCCAACCTCTAGTTCACACACACACAAATTCACTTGTCTGCATGCACACATGTATACACATTCTATAAACAGACACAAAACACACACACACACACACACACACACACACACACACACACACACACACACACATGAATAGAGACGGCAGACAATGAAAAGAAGGTGACTATGTGACCATGGCAAAACCTCTCCCAGATGTGACAGTCATTTCACGCAAAATCAAGCCAAGTGAAATTTTCTGTTTGAGACAGAGTTTCACTATGGAGTCCAGGCTGGCCCCAGGTGCATGAAAACCCTGCCTCTCTGCCTTCTAGATGCCTGGATCACAAGCAACTCACTGTGCCCAGCTTTTTAAATGGCTTTTTCTTTCCTGAGAAGCCCAACGTGTAACTTTAAATTTTTTAAATAATATTTTGTGATTATAATGGAATTCTATCATTCCTCATTTCCCTTTCCTCTCACCAAACCCTCCCATGTGGCCCCCTTGCTCTCTTTCAAACTCGTGGCCTCTCTTTCTTCAGTTGTTTATATATACATAAGCACAGTCTGTATAATGTTGCTTTATGTGTGTATGTTTTCAGGGCTGATCGTTGGTAGTGAATAACTGATTGTGCTCTTCCCTGGGGAAGACAATTTCTTCTGCTCTCAGGATTCCTTAGCTGCCTGTAGTTCTTTGTCTGGGCTTGAGGCCTCATGAGCTCTGTCCCGTCCATGCCTATCATTGTCCTCGTTCAGCTCATGTGTAGGCAGTCATGTTGGTGAAACTTCATGGGTACAGCATCACAAGAACACACAGTCTCCCAGCAAACTCCCTCTGCCTCTGGCTCTTACAATCTTCCCTCCTCTTCTTCTGCAGTGGTGTCTGAGGTACAGGAGTTACGTGGTAGATGCATCAGCCCAACATATAACTTTAACCACTAGAGTTTACATCATCCCCACTGGGCCAGCTGGGTTTATGTTAACTTGACACAAGCTAGAGTTACCGGAGAGGAGGGAGCCTCAACTGAGAGAATGGCTCCATAAGACCAGGCTGTACACAGACTGTGAGGTATTTTCTTAGTTAGTGACTGATATGGGAGGGCCCAGTCCATTGTGGATGGTGTTATCCTTGGGCTGGTGGTCCTGAGTTCTATATATATGATGAGAAGCCATGGGGAGGAAGTCAGTAAATAGCACTCCCCATGGCTTATGCATCAGCTCCTGCCCTGACTTCCTTTGATAATGAACAGGGCTGTGGAAGTGTAAGTCAAATAAACTCTTTCCTCCCAAATTTGCTTTTTGATCACAGTGTTTCATTGCAGTAATAGAAACCTTAAGACCCTAACCCTAACCTATCTTCCTTTATTTCTACCTCAAACTTTGAATTTTTTAGCCTAATGTTGCTAAAATATTAGGAAACATTGAGAGAGAAGTTATATTCAAAAGAGCTGCCTCTATGCAGGACATTCGGTATTGAAATGCATTCTGGGCCTTTTTAAGTAGGGACACAGTGTCGCTCTTATGCTTCTCTCCACATTTGTCTGTGGAAATGGAACTTCTGTGAACTCAGAAAGAGCAAGCATGAGAAAGGAACCCCATGCATAGCTTTCCTTACGAGCTTCATGCTCCGCTGGAGACATGGTGCCTCCACAGAGTAGCTTAAAACTCACAAAGGGCCATTCTTAAATGAAAGCCTTATCCCCATCACCACCACCAAGGGAGAAGATAGAGTCCCCTCTACCCCTAGCCAATACAGACACTTTGAAGACAAATATAAACACATGTAACAACAGTACAGAGCTCATGTTCCCATAGAAACTCTTACTAGAAGATTCTCAGGTGTTTTGTAAACAATGGTAAATTAGACTCCTAACATCCCCCAAGGAGGCCAAGAAATACAGAGACACTGGGGCATGCTCACCTCTGGGGTCCCTTACAGCTGTTTAGAAACCAAAGAGCACACAGGACCTCAGATCACAAGAGAAGCCCTCAGGATTCTAAGAAGCAACAGAAAACTGGATGTGGGGCAGGCTTCTGTCTTGACATATGGATATGATAGGAAGGGAGAAGAGAAAGATTTTTTTCCTGTCATCAGTCATCACTGCTCCCCTAGGGCTCAATCTATCCATGGCATAGCATAGCTCCACCAGGCTTGTTGTCATCCTAGAGATAACCCCATTACCAAGCAACTTTGCCTTAAGGAATGTTCTCTCTCTCTCTCTCTCTCTCTCTCTCTCTCTCTCTCTCTCTCTCTCTCTCACACACACACACACACACACACACACACACACACACTAGAGAGAGAGAGAGAGAGAGAGAGAGAGAGTTCTCAGGCACTGCTAAGTTCATAAGAGGTGGTAACTCAGTTTATCTTTGCAGCAACTCTTTTGGGAATTGATACTATTATTTTAATTGATAGTATCATCATCACCATCATCACCACATCATCATTTCACAAGTGAGGAGAGGGGGGAATAAAAGGTTTAAGAAATATTTTAGGACAGGTATGATGGCACAGTCTTCTAATCCCAGCACTCAGAAGACAGAAATAGGCAGATCTCTGTGAGTTCAAGGCCAGCCTAGTCTACATAGTGAGTTTCAGGTCAGTTAAGACTGCATAGTGAGATTCTGCCAGAAAAAAAAAGAGAAGGGAGAGGGAGGGGAAAAAAGAAAGAGAGAGAGAGAAAGGAAGGAAGGAAGGAAGGAAGGAAGGAAGGAAGGAAGAAAGAAAGAAAGAAAGAAAGAAAGAAAGAAAGGAGAGAGAGAGAGAAAAGAAAGGAGGAGGGAGGGAGGGAAGGAAGGAGAGAGAGGAAGAGAAATGTGCCCAAAGCCACTCGGCTACCTCTTAGGGTTGACATTACAAGGCAGGGCAGTAAACTTGAACACTTGCAAGCTGGCCACAGAAGTTATTCCATCTGCTTCCCAGGAGCTGTGCACCCGGGTACAGCACCTAGGGCTGCCACCTAGGGCTGCTTCAGCACCTTGGAGAGCGTCCTCTGGGACGTGCTAAGGCAACCCAGGGGTTCTGGAAGACCAGCAGCTTCCATCTGGCTTCCATCTGGCTGGGCCCAGGAGCAGGCAGGGGTCAACTGGACGTATGTGTTTCTTCTTCCCTTACTAGGATCGAGCTTTTGTGGGCACGAAATAACTGCAGTGCTTTCAGACCAAGAGACCAGGTCAACTCCAGCCTGGGACCCGTCAGTTCCACTTTTCTTGTTCTCAGGCGAGCACTTCAGGTGCCTCGGGCCTCAAAGCTAATGGATTCCAAACTTGACTTCAGTCTTTCCATTGCATGTGGGCCTGCCGCTCTCTTTTAATCACCCTCCCCCAAATTCTCTTCCATGACAATCATGCCTTTGCCAAGGGGACACTAAGTGCCTTTCTGACTGTCCTGTCAGAGAGGTACTGTGTGGCCTAGGGATCTTGGGCAAGGTTCTTAAGGTTTTTATCACCTTATTCTTTTAATCTGTACAATGGATGGAAACTGAATGGTGACATTATCCTGAGGCTTAAATAAGGCCATGTGATTAGAGAACATGTTTTACTGAGGAAAAAAATAGGGCACAGAGCTGTCCCAGTACATGCACACACACACACACACACACACACACACACACACACACACATACACACACACAAAACCTTGCCTCTTCCCACCCAGTTCCCAAACAGTGAAAGTAACTGTTCAGGCCACTGGCCTCCTGCTGGTGTTTGTTTCTCCTCTAGTCCCGACCTTTCTCTTTGATTGACACTCTTCGATTGTGGCTCCCTGTGATTTTTATTGTTTATGTCACAAAAGATCACTGTGTGAGATGGATGGCAAGACATAGATCATTAGAATCTAGGAAGCCGAGCTGAGAAAGTTGTATCTATTTCGTTTGTTGCTATGGCCCCAAAAGACTAGGACAGCATAAAGTGTGAGCTAAGGGCTCATGAAATAGTTATTGTGATGTTTAAAAGATTGGTAGGCAGACAGATGATTGATAGCCGATAGAAAGATAAAGGATGGATAGATTATAACCGTCGAGGGAAGAAAGGGTGGGAGGTAAGAAAAAAGGAAGAAGCAGACAAAGGAAGGCGAATAGAAGAGGGAGAAGGAAGGAAGGAAGATCAAGGGAGGAAAGAAAGAAGGAAGGAAGGATGGGTGAATGAAGAATGAAGGAAGAAGAAGGAAAAGAGGAAAGCATGGAGAGCTACAGGAAGACAGGAAGGAAAGAAGGAAGGAAGGAAAGAAGGAAGGAAGGAAGGGAGGGAGGGAGGAAGGGAGGGAGGGAGGGACAGAGAAAAGAGAGGAGAAACTCCACTCTTAGCAATTCTCCTATCTCCCAGGTGGCTTTTCAAAGCCCAGGAGACATCTGTTCTCACTTATCATGTCTGTCTCTTACTGATGTTCAGAGGGGCCCTGTGTTGAGAGAACTGCACAGCTTTACTCTGGTGGCACAGTAATGGCTGCCACCACACTGCTAGTCATGCGGGATCCCAGGAGCCCTTGCCAGACTGTCAGGCTGAAGATATCTTGGTGACCATCCTCCTGGAAGTGTGGACTGCCTTTTCCCTTCTGTCTGAGTACAGAAGACGGAGCAGGATAGGAGGCTGAAGATGACCACCTCGAGATCACAGCCCTAAAGAGCGAGCAGGCATTTGCCAGTTCAGTGCAAACCACAGTACGCCCCTTCTAGCTCTGGAACCCAGCCTGCCACAATCTGACAGGAGGTTCCCCTGGGAAGTCTGGATCCTTCCCTGGGCCACAGCAGAGGCCCCATCATTGCTAGTCAATCGTAACAAATTATTAGGCAATTTAAATGTGCTGGGTGGGAATGGAGGAGACATGTTCGAATCCCCCAACCCTGGCAGAGCAGCAAGTACCCCAACCCTCACCAGCTGAGTGCAGACTTACACGTTCCAACCATCCAACCCAGGCCTTTGATTTTAGGCATAGATACCTGGAGAAGGCAGGTATCTCCCTGGGCCCCCAGGTGTGTCAGCCTTGGACTCAAGACTTTCACACCCTCCCTGCTTGGACTGAGCTTCCCTTCTGGTTTCTGGAGGGAATCCAGTCTGGGCTCTTCTTTGTCTCAGCAGGAGTGGTTCAAACAGCGATTGCAGCCAGGCAGGGAGCACTTGTATTTCTCCCTCTTCAGGAGCTTTTCCAGCTCTCATCTTCTTATGAGAACCTTGCCTTGGAAGCCTCCCTGGGAATAAGCAGGCGTTTTCTGAATGCCTCTAAAGATTAAGCCAATGAAATAAAAATTCATTTCTGAGACATAAACTAAATGGCCGGGGTTTTCCGTGGAGATGCTGGCGCTGTGGCAGAGGCGCAGTGGCCCTCTGGTTGACAGGAATTTGCCGCAGTGAGCCAGGCAGTCCCAAAGCCAGGCAATAGACAAGACATCATCAAATACCGCATCTGAATTCTGTTCGTATTATAAGAATGAAAAGGGTAATGTAATTCAATTGCCTGGAGAGTCGGCACACACCGAGACATAAACAGAGCTGGCCAGAGGCAAAATTGCTTAGCAAGTGAAGACAGGGCCCCTGGTTTGCTTCGTTCAGGCTCTCAACTAGGACCTTTTCCCGGAGTCTGGTGTGATTTTAACTTTTGTTTTAAAGTGTGTGTGTGTGTGTGTGTGTGTGTGTGTGCCTGTGTCTGTATGTTATTGTGTGCATGTGGGGGCAGGAGCCTTTGGAGGCTCGAGGCATCAGACCCCTTAAAATTGGAGTCAAAGATGGTTGCTATGAACCACCCAATGTGGAAACTGGAAATTGAACTTGGATCCTCCACCAAAGCAGTAGGCAGTCTTAATCGCCCCTAAGCTATCTCTACAGCCTCTGGTATGGATTTAATCAGCATGCTACCCTTCCCAAAGGAGAGTGCTTTTTAAACACATACCAAGTTTGATACTGAAAGCATTAAAAACTTACATATAGAGTTGGTAAGATGGCTCCATCAACAAAGTTCCTTCCCCACAAGCATGAGGACCTGAATTAGATCTCAAGGACCAACATAACAAGTTTTGGCATGATGGTGTGTGTTTGTAATCCCAGAGCTGGGGAGACAGAGACAGGCAGGTACCTTGTGCTTGATGGCCAGTCAGGTTAGCTTCCTTAGCAAGTTCAAGGCCAGTAAAAGATCTTGTCTCACAAATAGGTGGACAACAAAACCCACTATCAACTCCAGGTCTCTGCACTCATATGCACACACACGCACATACACCGACATGAATTGTCACACATACACATAATTTTTTTAAAAAGAAAAACTCACATGTATCAAACAGCTACCATGAATCAGCACCTCTTCATAGTCAGTCTTAAGTACAAATAATACAATTTTCATTCTTTCAAAAAGCATTTATTGTCCACTATATGGATGTACAACTATAATTCTTGCACTTGGAAATAAGTAAATAAGCCTTGGGAAATATCTACAAGAAAAATAAGAAATATATTGCAGGGCAGCAGAATAGCAGCAAGCACAAAGGTCCTGGGAACTTGGTGTGATTTGAGAAGAATGAAGGAAAAAGGGAAAAGATGTAGGAGAGAAATGGAGATATGCCCAAAGCAAAAGAGGGGAGGCTCATGGACTGGGTGGGTTGCCACACTGGAAATAAAGCATTCGAAGAAGTTTGGGAGGCGCAAGCAAACAAGCCATGCTTCTCTGTTTGGTTTTCAGACGCGTTGGTGCTGCTACCTGTGTAGATGTAACTCTGTGGGGTGTGCTTATGACCCTACCCTGAAGGTGGGGAAACTGAGGCAAAGAAAGGAGACACAGTTACCGAGGGCAATGAAGCTGCAGAGCACTGTCTCGGCTATCACAGGCTTGTGTGTCTCCACATAATGGAAAACCCTGCTCTTCATCTAGGAAATAGCTGGAGGGTTTCCAGAGGTGGGAATCTCTTGTTCTTCTGTTGGGAGTAGTCAAGAGGGAATAAGAATAGCCAGTCCTTGATAGCTCTCCCATGGGTGCTATGGTGCTCTATCTTCTCCCACACAACCTGTGCCTGTTCTCAGGTCAGCTGGTGAGGAAGCTGTTTGCTGCTAACATTCTGTCCTACACATGACAGCAGGTGCAGCTGTGTGCTCAGCTCCCTGTGTGGGCCTGGGTGTGGCCCCCAGCATTCGAGTTCCTAGAACTCCTCCTTCCTCTTGAGTTTGCTCCATCTGTCTACCTGAGAGATGGAACTGGAGTCTGGAGACTGAAGCTCACATGGTTGGCGCCTATTTAAACCCTATGGACATAAACTCAGGGGTACTGCAGGGTACTGCAGAGGGTCCATGCAGGGACTACACCTCTCTTAACTATGCTGCAAGGGGCTTCCTAGACAGGATGGAAGTCAGCTGAGGTGACCTTAGGCTACCCATTTCTCCCTGAGGAGCTAACAAAACCCCACCGTGGACTTTAGCCTTGTCTATTTGTGCTGGAAGTGCCCCAGGTATGGGGAGAGATTGACCAGGCTGTAGAAAAAAAAAAAAAAAAACACTAGCTCCAATCCCACATGATGGATGAGAGATGTTCCCAGTCCTCCTTCATCATTTCCAACCTGAGGGGAAAGAGGTCCCTAGAAGCCTATATAGAAAGGGCAAGGATGGAAACAGGGTAGAGAAATAGGGAAGAGGAGAAGGAGGAGGAGGGTAGGGTCACCCAGACATGAATGGAAATAGGAAGGTGGCATGCACCCCTTAAGGAAGAGACAAAATCGAGAGCTGCTAAGAGATGCTACAGAATCAGGACCACCACAGGTCCTTCTTTGTTCTCACTGTCACCCACCTAACCTGCCTACCTCAGCAGTACATACTCAGTTGCAGGAGCTGGTGACCCTTCCCACCTCAGTAGACTTGTCCTGCTTCACTCTGTGCCCCCACCTGATCAATAGCCTCTTCTCTACTGTGAACTCTGCCCTTAGATGCTTTCTCACACAGCTTACATCAGGTTGGCCATGCAAACTTGATGTTGAGGTGGTTTGAATGAGGATGGCACCATAGGCTTGTTGTTTAGGGAAGGATTAGGAGGTGTGGCCTTGTTGGAGGAGGTGTGTCGCTGGGTGAAGTTTCAAAGGCCCAATCTCTCTCTCTCTCTCTCTCTCTCTCTCTCTCTCTCTCTCTCTCTCTCTCTCTCCTCCCAACTTTTAGATAAGATGTGAGCTCTCAGCTACTGCTCCAGCAGCATGTCTGTCTGCTGTCAGGCTCCCCACCATGGTAGTCATGGACTCGCCCTCTAAAACCGTAAGCAAGCCCCCAATTTAATGCTTTCTTCTATAAACTGCCTTGGTCATGGTGTCTCTTCAAAACAATAGAACAGTGACTAAGACAGATGTCATCATTCCCATTTTGTGCATGAGATGACCAGAGAAGGGAAGTGACTAGCCCACTGTCACACAGCTCTATAATCACAAGGTCTGTGGGCCAAATTTGGAAACTCTTGACCTGGAAATGGAAACTCAGTCTCTTGACCTTAGGTACTTCCCTATCTACTCTACCCACACTGAGCTACCAGGGGGCTGGCACGCTTTTCTCAGCCACTTTTTACATCTTCAGCAACACCCAGTTGGTGCTTAGTAAATATTGATGGAAATGACTCAGGGGTGAATAAATGGAAAACTGCATTAGGAGGAACTGGAGTCTATAAATATGCTCGTGGGCACCACATTGCCACGGCTGATGCTGACAATCCTGGGGAACCAAGCATTCATTCAACAAACTTTTAAAATGCTTATTGAAAAATCTGCCACATGCCAAGCAGGGGATGAGGAGCTGGAGGTGCATAGAGGTGCACGAGGAGCAGAGCCTTGCTGTCCCCTGACCTTAGGGCATTACAGAAAAGGAAGACCAAAAGCCAACAGCAGCAAGATTGATTGCAAAGAAAGAGACATCAGAAAATTATCAAAAAGTGACTAGGGCTGGGGGCAGAGCCCAAAAGTGCCAGCACTGCTCAGCAAGTGCCAAGGCCTGGAATCCACCGCTAGTATCAAAAAAGGAAGGAAAGGAGGAAGATGAGGAAGAGGTGGTGAGGAGGAGGGGGAGGAAGGGAATGAATGAGAGGAGGAAGAGCAGGTGGGAGAGGAGGAAACAGTAGGAAGAAGAAGGTGAAGGAGGAGGAAGAAAAGGCAAAGGAAGGGATTGGAGGGGATGAAGGCACAATATGGACTTTGAGAGAAAAGGTACGATTGGACGGTAAGGGCCAGGGTGTGTGTGTGTGTGCGTGCGCGCGCGCGAGCACGCACGCATGCTCCTGTGCATGAGTATACACTTACACTCTACACAGCATGTGTGCGGAGGTCAAAGACAAACTCTGTGAGCAAACTCCTTCTGCCTTTGCATGGGTTCCAGGGATCGAACGCAGGTCACCAGGCTATGAGACAGGTGCCTTTACCCACCACGCCATCTTGCTGATCCTCAGAGACAGTCTGCAGGTAAAAAACTATCTTAGATTGAGTAGAAGTCACTGAGACACAAAGTTGGGGGAAAGCATTTGGGGCAGAAGGACTGTCATATGTTATGTTGAGGCCTTAAGATGAACAAGAGCTTGGCACCTTCCAGTGGCTACTCTCCAGAGCAGAGCAGGGAGATGGGAAGAAGTAAAGGAGGGGTTAGGGCCCAACAAATGCAGAGCATTGTTGTGTTTGGGGTTTAAGCCTAATTCAAAAGGCCTTTGAAAAATAGGAGGCAGGGAGATGAGCCGTTTCAGTCTCTTCCTGTTGAGTGGACAATGAAAAGACATGGCAGATGCTGGAGGAGGCAGAGCCTCCTGATTCCAAGCTTCTCAAGTCTCCCAGATGGAGCCACTGAGATCTGAGATCTCTCCTGCAAGCGAGCTATTGAACAGGCAATGGCATCATTCCCCAGGGAGAAAGACTGTGTGAATGTGTCAGGTGGGTATGATCTTAATCTCCCACCCACCTTTATTGGTAATATGATTTGAGGCAGGTCAGCCACCCTCATAAGGAACATAAATACAGTAGAGCCCTCCCAGAGAGGTGGTTATCAAACAGGCCATGCACGGAGCTGAAATACTCCCAAGTAAGCCGCTCTCCCTCAGCCACCTCCAGATACAGTCTGACCTCTCTCTGCCTCCTGATTTCTGACCTCTGTGGTGTAGGAAACACTTTCAAGAAAATGAACTTGGTTGGGGAGATGACTCACTTGGTAAAGTGCTTACCACGCAAGCCTAAGAATCTGAGTTCTAACCCTAGCACTCACATACAGAAAGGCACAACGCTGGGGAGATGGGAATGGGAGGATCCCTGGAGTTCGCTGGCCAGTCAGTCAAGCTGAATCAGGAGCTCTAGGCCAGTAGGTGACCCTACCTCAAAAAACGTAAAGAACAATAAGGAAGACATCCAACATTGACCTTTGGCCTTTACATGCATGGGTACACCTATGCATGCATGCCTCCTGGACACACGTGCACGAACACACATGTGCACACAAACACATTCACATACACACATGGAATAAACCCTCACATTCCTTGTGCCAAGGGAAAAGTGTACATAGCCCCCCCCCACCTACCAGTCTTATGCCACAAATACCCTGTGCCATCTACTAGAGACTCTAGTCACTTTAGCAGTATCTCAATTGCACCTTTGGATACCTTTAGCAGTATCTCATGGGGCACCTTTGGGCACAGAGCCAAATCAGTGGGTTGCTATTGTTTTCTTGAGACACTGAAAGCACAAGTCAATTACTTAGCCCTAATAAGAGCTTCTTATCACATGATAGAAGCCACTGAGCCTGAGATGAGCTTAACCTTAAGGCCACCCAGGCTGCCTCCTGAGACAGGTGCTCCAAACAGCCAGGAGGTGCCCCATGAGCCCTGGCACCGGAGCCTCACACAACAGATGTTACCACCTTCAGCGCTGGCCAGATCAGGACAGTAACACCCTGGACGTTAATCCCTGGGTCCTTTCCAGGCATCAGGGACTAGCTATGCTCTCTGCTGTTAATGACATGGGTCCTCTAGAGGGGTTGTGGAAAGGTCTTAAATTCCAGGCCCAACTTCTCCCCACACCTATTCAAGACCTGAGATTTTTCCAGTCTTTCATCTTGGGAATGCCTGCCCTTGTCACTAAGACTTGCTGTTACAACCAAGACCCAGAAAATGAAATGTCTTACTCAAGGAACTAAACACACCAGCAGGAGTCAACTGAATACAAATGTACTCAGAGCTTGGGGTCTCATTAAGTACATTCTAAGCTCCACAAGAGTCAGAGAGTCAGCACAGCCATAAATTACTGGTCTCCGTTCAAACTCCGTATCCCAGCTGTGACCTGCACCCCAGCACCTCATGTGCAAAGGTGGGGTGCCCAGTTTGCACCACAGGGAACCGGGGTGTGCTAATGTCTGGCTCCTCCATGTACCAAACACCTCGAGTTACCTCTCCTCCTCTGCTCAGACTGAGTAAGCGAGTCCCCAAGGCTGGAGTCCCCTGAGGGTAGTGGAGGGCTTCTCTGGGGCAGCTGAGTTAACAGAGAAACAAAAGAGTTAGTGGAGAAAGGGAGGTGTGAAGCTGGCAGAGGTGTCTATGGAGGGGGGAAGAAGGTGCTCAGAGAGGGCAATGCAGGGCACAGTGGTACTCCAGCATGTGAGCCGTGAGGAAGGGAGGGTTGAGGGACAGCATGGGTTGAGAGCAGATCGAGGTTGGGGCAGGGAGCCGGCTTGTAAGTTCAGCTCTTTTTATCTAAAAGTCATGAAACCGCCACTGGGAGACTGAGATGGGAGGAGCATTGGGAGTGAAGGGGTCAGATTTGATCTTGACTGTCCTAGAGTGGATCCTGGGAGCAGGAGGGTCCCAGCTGGCAGTTTAGCTACTGTGGCAGTGTGAGAAGGTGGCAGCAGAGACCAATGAGGTAGTCCCTGGGAGGGAAAATGTAAAGGTGTGTGGGGTCTGGTGGACTGGACATGTGAAAGAAGGAAAGTGAGCATCGAGAAAGGCTCTCCCAATCCCGACTGACACTGGGAGGAGGAGGCAGACATCAGGAGAGGGCTACAGGGGATGAGGGAGAGTATGGAAGTCAATATTGTCATCTTGTCTAGGATCCTAGGAGAGAAACCTCAGGGCATGCCTGCGAGGGGAGTTCCAGATGGCATTAACCGATGTGGTAAGCACCACCTTAACTGTGGGTGTGGTCTTCCATGGGCTGGACTGAATCAGAAGAAGGAAGCTGAGCATTCAGTCATCACTGCACTCCCTGACAGCAGATGCAACACGACAAACTTGACCACTATTATGGACTGTGCTCTCAGACTGCGAGCCAAAATGAACTCACCCTTCCTTAAGTTGCCTTGGTCGGACTATGCAATCATAGCAGTGAAAAAAAGTACATGGTGGTGCACGCCTTTAACAGCACCCGGGAGGCAGAGGCAGGCAGATCTCTGTGAACTGGAGCCAACCTGATCTACACAGGAAGTCTCAAAATAGTCAGGGCTACGCAGTGAGACCCTGTCTCAAAGAGGAGAAACTTAAAAGTGAATGCAGAGGAGAACATGGTCACGCAATATGGATACCAGTCCTGGTTTAGGATGCCCGAGAGACCTCTGTGACAGTCAGGTAGACACCCTAAGGGACATAGAGCTTTGAAGCGGAGTTGGAGAAGGCAGGGATATGGCTATGAATAAGAAGGTCAGTCACTGGTATGACCATGATGAAGCTGGGGAACTGCCTCAGCCCAGTGAGGTTTGTTAGGAACATGTCCCATCAAAGGGAGAGACCACAATTCACTTAGACACCCTCTCCCATTGGCTGTCTGAGTTACTTCTGTCTTTTGACATTATAAAATAGCTCAATAATGAGCATCTTTGTCCCGTTTATAGCCTTTTCCGTATTCTAGGTTAATTTTCTAAGGAGCCTACATCACTAACATGGTTAGCAATGAATATCTGCTAGGAGCTTGAATACATCATGCTCATTCTTCTGAAAATGGAATAGAAATTCTTTCTAGATTGCCCATTATCTGTGGTGGCCCGTGTAGCTGCTGTCTTCTGCTGTCTGACTGATTTATGAAGTCTTCCCTAACTGGCACAGGAACCTCCTTCCTCTGAATTCTAATGGTTATTGCTGGAGACACTCGTTCTGACCTTGTCCTACAGAAGCCTGACATCTTAGAATACACACACACGCAGGTGCACACATACACACACACACACACACACACCTTCTCATGAGGACACAGAACTGGGAACAAGTTTTGTGCATTGTGGCATGGGTGTGGAAGGCAGAGGACAACCTCAGGTATCTTTCCTCAAGCAATGGCCCTCTTGCTTTTAAAATGGTCTCTCCTTGGCCTTGGCCTAGAACTCACAACACAGGGTAGGCTAGCCGGTCAACATGCCCAAGGATCTATTTGTTTCTCCCTCCCCAGTCCTGGGATTACAAAAGTGTACCATATGGCCAGCTTTGTTTTAGTCCATTTGTGTGTATGTGCACGCATGCATGTGTAAATGGTATACATGTGTGTATACATGTTTTGCACACGTCTAAACACACATGTGTTTGGATGCACAAGTACATGTAAAGGTCCAAAGTTAATGTCTGCTCTTCCACCTTATTCATTGAGGAGGAGTCTGTCAATCAAATCCAGAGCTTGCTAATATGACGACTCTTGATAGCCAGCTTTCTCTGAAGACTCCCCTATCTCCTCCACCTTCCAAAGTGAGAATTACAGGCAGGCTGCCACACCTACTTAGCATTTTACTTGGGTTCTGGGGATCTAAACTAGACTCTCACACTTGGGAGGCAGATGTATTAACCACTAAGCCATCTTCTCAGCCTACCATCTGACTTTTTTTTTAATGTGTATGGGTAATACTTTATGTGTTTGCCTGGTGACCCCAGAGGCTGTAACAGGGTTTCAGATCCCCTAGAACTGAAGTTAGAGACCTGTGAGTCACTATGTGGGTGCTGGGAATCAAATCTTAGTCCTTTAGAAGAGCAGCCAGTGTTCTTAACCACTGATCCATCTCTCCAGTCCCCTGAATTTTTTAACGGGCTTCTGGGTATTTAACTCAGATCCTTCTGCATGCAAGGCAAGCATTTTACCAATGAAGCCATCTCCCCAGCCCCTTCCCTGCATTTCTGGAATCCCCTTCAGAGATCATTAAAACCCTGACAAGGTTTATGTGAACTGACTACTTGGAGTAGTTAAGCAAGAGGCTTGGAAGCATTAGTATTCTGAGACCCCTGCTATAAACCTAGGTCTGCCTGGGAGCTTCTGACACAAAGGGTTTCATGCCTTGTTCTTCATAGATATCAGGGTGAGGACAACAACCAAGTTCCTATCCCCTGCCCTGCCCTCTGCATCTCAGTACAGACACATTTAGTTCTTATTCACTTTAAGTACAGGCAGGAGACTCTACCATCATTGATCCAGACACATGTGTCATTTAGCTTGTGGCTCCACTGTCTTCAGCACACAGCTTCAGAAATTGCTACAACCCTCTTTCTCAAGCCAGAGGGGAAAGAGATGGCTTGCCACACTGGAGTGGTCCTTAGGGGCCAGGTCAGGAGGTGGCACACAATTTCTATATCCCAGTAGCCAGCATTCAGTTCTGTGTGCATCACTGTAAGGGAATATGGGAAACAGTCAGGCTGAACTTGAGGCTAGAAAGGAAGCAGGTTTGGGTAATCCACAGTAAGGGAAGGAGGTTTGAGTGATCCCCCCCCTCTCTCTCTCAAAGATAAGATGTTGGATGAGTAGCCTGATGGTGCTTAGCCTGTGTAATGCAGAGCTGGGACTTGATCCCTGGCTCATCTAAGCCAGAGTCTTCATTCCACCTGCTGTACACATTGCTAGCTGGTGACCCTCATCAGCCTTGCCCTGATCTAAATCACCCCGGCTGTTGATTAATTCCATGTTTAACCCATCTTCAGACTCGGTGAGCATGTCAGGTGCTCCCCCTCTGCACCCCAGCTGTGGTTTACAGGTGTGTCCTCCGTTCCTGGGGAGCTTGCCTTCAAGCCCATCAGCTCATTGACATGCCCTTGCACTGTGCGGTGCATGTTCCCGTTCTAAAGCCTATGCCTTATGAACTTGACATATTCGGATGCTATGGCTTTTATCTGGAGTAAATTAAAGCTCTTAAAATGTCAGAATGTTTTCAATTCATTTGACATTCTCACCATAGGTCAAACTGCCTCTGAAACAGATGTGTCTAAACGGCTGTCTACCCTTATCGCTCAGAAAGGTGTTTCAGGAAGTTTGGGAGGCACGAGTGTGTACCAATCTGAGACCTGTCAACATCAGTCATTCTAGCTGAATCTATTCCCTTATAAACATTTGACATCCCTTCCCTATGCTATAGATTGGTTAACTGGAATCTCCAAGGGATCTTAGGTAGTTATTATCAGTTTCTATTGCTTTGTAAGCACAGACCCTGGAATACTTCTATTGCATCTTATTTATTTATTTTCCATGCAGTTTGAGGTAGGTGGCCAGAGGACAACTCACAGCAGTAAGTTCTCTTTCTGTCATGTAGTTCCCAGGAACTGAATTGAAGTCATCTGGCTTGGCAGCAGGTACTTTACCAGCTGAGCCATCTCACCTGGGTCAACCCTGAGACCTTTCAGTTGGGGAAAGCAATGGCTTTTGGTAATCATGGTGACAATCACCCATGATGGAAGTTGAAAGTGCCAATGCATAAACCAAGTTTCCCAACCTTACGAAGCACGTTTCAATGAGAGCAGAAAAGGAATACACAAGCAGACATATAATGTATCTCTCGATGTGTGCTCTGATAGAAAAGGGAGACATGAGCATGCATAGAGGTGACCCAGGGAGATGCTGGGTCATTGGGTGCCAGGGACAGTCACTGTGATGATGAGCAAAGACTAGAAGATGGAGCAAGTGGACTGTAGGTAAGAGGAAGGCTTCCAGGAGAGCTTTGAACCGAGAGTGTGTTTGGCACCATGAAGAACAGAAAACACCACTAAGGGAGTGAGGGAAGGAACAGCCTGGAACTGAGGACTGGCTGGATTAGGGCCTCCAGCTTCCAAGAAGGAGGCTGGCTCCTATCAGGAGACCTGAGGGGTGAGGATAGCTTGAGAAGAGCAGAAGTCAATTGGTCCTTGAAGATGTGGAGGATATGAGGAAGAGGATGAAGGGGCTGAGGAAGCTGAGCCAGAGAGGTGGGAGGAGTTCAAAGGAAGGGAGAGGAAAGCCAAAGAGGAAGTCAGCGGCACATGTGATGTCACCAGTTACTCAGATAAGGACAAGGAACTGGTCATTGGATGGGGACAAGCAGAAGTCTCTAGTATTTGCAACATGAGCCACAAATACCAGAGATGAAAGCCTGAGGAGACAGAGCTAGGGAAAGATGTATGGAGGATGGGAAGAGAGAAAAGTACCCTGCCTCTCTCATCCTCAGGCCTAGCATAGGCTGATGGGCAGCTGAGTCCTGGAGACCCCAACCAGTGAAGACATAGAAACTGGACTTCACCATAAGTGCCAGCCCCCAAAAGCTCCCAACTGTCACTTCAGGGCTAGTCTATGTCTCATAGAGGTCACCTAGGGCAACTGACACAAAACGAATTTCTACTTTTAAAAGAATCTCAAAAAATAGGTCACCCTGCTTCTGTAGGAACAGCGTCTGAATCATTCCAGCAACGAGTGTCTCTCCCGTGGGTTTCTAATTGCAGAAGCTCCATAGCCCACCTCTGCACACGACTACACAGTGCAGCGTGTTCTGCAAGGGAGAGCTGCCTTCCGCTACTCTGCTTCCTCGTTTTTTAAAAAAAGAAAAGCACTCACAGGAAATGGATCCAATTGATACCAATTCCTGAGCGCATCTGAGCCATGACTCTTTTCCATCTTAGACCCTGGAATAGAAACTAGTGTGGCTGCGCTCATGTCCACATTGAAGCTCCCACTGTTCCGTGTCTCTCCTAAAATGCAGGGAGCTAGAAGTAGAAAAACACTCCACCAGCTGGATTCCCTATAAAGAAGTGGGTCACTCACAGAACAGGCCAGCTATAGCCTGTTGGTCTGTTTTCCTCATTATCGTCAAGGCTGGCAGAGGACCGGGTACAGAGTTTGGGGGCTGTAGACTCACAAGGACAATACCCATAGGATCAGAAAGAGCCACTCTAGATATTCTCAAATGGAAGCAAGGAAGCTGCTTTTCCAGACATTTGATCACGTGACTTCTCCTACTCACTATGGGCCAAGGTTCTGTTATCTGGCTAGTGAGGAGTGTGTGGAGCCCAGATGGGTCAGCTTTCCCCTGAGAGATATGGCTACCCTAACATATCCTATCTAGTGCTCTAACACCAACTCTGTGGGCTGGGTCCTGCCATGCTCCACTCCACCCCACACTGCTCCCTAGGAAGTGCAAGTGCACCCTAAGAACAGGCAGAACAGTGCCAACTCTTTCATGCTTATCCAGCATCCATCCTGCACCTCCCGGGCAGGAAGCAGCTCAGGCACCTGTCCACCACTACACCCACCTCCCTGAGGTTCTCACCACCTCACCACACTTTATCTGACAGCTTCACTCTGATCTCTGAAAAGTCACCTGGAGCTCCTGGAGCTTTGTGCTAACACACAGCTCTCTTATATGCCATAAGAAGAGCCATCCTGACTTTGGCCTGCCCTACCCACCATTTCCTACACCCAAACTGATGCCATACTGAACTACCTAGAAGCTTGTCTCCCACTGTAAACAAAACTTTCTATCTTGTGAGTAGTCACCATTTTCCTGCTATTTGTGCAGAAGTCTCAAGATGTTCTCTTTGGTTCCTTCCTTCCCTTTCCTCATCACATCCAGACCTCCCACAGGTAATATTGGCTCTACCTTCAGAACACTAGTCCAAACTAACATTCTTCAACTGGTTCATGGCTCCCACAATGGCCCAGCCTTTCTTGCCTTCCCATTGGGTTGTAGAGATAGCTACAACTGGTCTACCTCCTACTCTGGCCCCCTTCCAGGCAATTCTTAATATCTTACTAGGGCCAACAGATACACACAGTCTGACAGGAGCTTATCTATATCATCCTGTCAAACCCTATCCTCTGTCCCCAGACTTTACTGCCACCTCCTGGCCCTCATAGACAACAATTTATCTCCTACCTAAAAATGCTCACTTTTGCTGATTCCCTCTGGGATGTTCCTTCCAAGATTACTGTACCACTGATTCAGAATGTTTCAACCCTCTGAGTTGGCCCCCAAACTCTCTCCATGCCCCCAGGGCCTCCATTCGCATGATATTTCCTATGGTCTTTTCCCCATTGGAATGTATGCTTCAGTCACCATCTGTTCTGAAGCCAGGGACCTTTTCCACCATACTCATTATGTCCAGGCAAACCTTGGAGCTTAGGTGCTGTAAGCTGTGGGAACTTAGTACGTGTGATAACTAGATAAAGAATACCCATCTGGTTTGTGTGCTCCATGTACCCTAGCCTCCTTACCTATCTAACTCCTTCATGTTCTCAGTTCTACCAGTCATCAGCTTATACATACACAGCATACACACACATCCATGTATAAGGCACACGTTGTCTCTCTACCTCCCACATTGATACCTAGCACTACTACTATCCTTGCTGTGACACTATGTTACTACAATGGTCTCTCTCCTATGTTCTAAGCAGCTATCTCTAACCCAGCAACAGCATCAGGCAACTGCTATATGGATGGATAGTTGCATGGGTAGATGAATGGAGGGATGGAGGGAGGGAGGGAGGGAGGGATGGATGGAGACCAATGCTAGATGAATAAGTAGATAGGCAGACAGGAGAGTGTATGGACAAATGTATTGAAAGATGGACAAATGGATGGATAGATGGATGGATGGATGGATGGATGGATGGATGGATGAATGGATGGATGGATGGACTGGTGACATAGAGATGGTGAATGGATGAATGAACAGACAGAGAGATGGATGAATTAATATATTCTTTGCTAAGGTCCAAGGCTTTAGTTATTTCTTCGCTGTTAAAATTAGACCTGAGTTACTTCATTCTCTCAATCAATCCCATATCTGGGAAAGGATCCAAGGAGAAGACGACGTACTAGCTCCTGTCCATTCCCTGCAAGCACAACCCTCAAGGTGACAGGCTAACACTGCTCCAAACAACTGTGAAACCAGAGCCTTCCTCCACAATGCGTTTCCGATCCATTACTATTTGTTTTGATAGTTGTCGGATTTTTTATTTACACCAAGTTCCTCTAGGGTCTGGTTTACTGGATTCTTTCACTTTCTCACCTGAATAGAAAAATGACTTACCTGTAAATCGTTTTTATTGAAGGTGCACCATAAAGCAAATCTGCCTTCCCCTCCTCATGCTCCCCTGGAATTGAAGGATTCTGGCTTTTTGTCGATGCCTTTACCACTCCTCTCAGTGAGGATCTGGAGGCCTCAGAGTTCTAAGACAGTGGTTCTCAAGCTCCCTGATGCTGTGCCCCTTCAATTCAGTTCCTCATGTTGTGGTGACTCCAACCATAAAATTACTTTTGTTGCTACTTCGTAATTGTAATTTTGCTACTGTTATGAATTGTAATGTAAATATCTCTTTTCCAGTGGTTTTCAGCAACCCCTGTGAAAGGGTCATTCAACTCCCCAAATCAGTTGCGATCCACAGGTTGAGAATTGCTGGCCCAGGAGGGTTTCCAAGACCCATAACCTCTTGCCAGCCTACACAGCTTTCAATGGCACTCTTGACTGTTTCATCCCTGAAGTACATACTAAACTGAGGGCATTTAGTTTCTCACCCCCCACCACCAAACAGCTCAAACTGCAGGTAATTTCCCCTACTTACATCTTCTGTTTGATTTCTGGAAGACGCCCATGGATAAAACCCAAAAGTTCCACTAAGAAAGCAAAATAGAAATAAGAGAAGACTTTGAGTGGCTTGGGAGATAGTTTAGTCAATAAAGCATGAGCCCCACAACCTATATTTTTAAAAAAAGCCAAGCCAGGCAGTGGTGGTGCACACCTTTAATCTCAACACTCAGGAGGCAGAGGCAGGCATGTCTCTGTGAGTTCGAGGACGGCCTGATCTAGAGTTAGTTCCAGGACAGGCTCCAAAGCTACAGCAAAACCCTGTCTCTAAAAACCAAGAAAAAATCCAGGGATAGAAAGACAGAGGCGGGTCGGGGTGGGGGGACGCTGGGGTTTCCTGGTCAGTGAGAGACCTTGTCTCAGGAGAAAAATAGATGGCACCCAAATACCAACATTCAAGCTTGTCCTGTGGCCTTCACCCACACGTGCACACACATGGGAGTATAACCACACACAGGAGGTAACTTCCGCTGTTCCTAGAGAGAGAGATTGCCCTGTGCACAGCTGGTGCTCCATTAGAAAGGCTGCTGCTGAGCCAAGGCATCTTGAGGAAAGAAACACAAAAAAAATATCTTCCTCGGCCCCCTACCCCTAGCATCCATGCGGAATGGAGTGTTGACCTAGGACAAGAAAATTTTTTTGTCTCTGTACACACCAGTCACTATGCTCCTTTCTCCAATACATATTTACTTTTATAAATAGCATGTCTTATTCTCCAGCCATATAAGCAAAACACACCATTGCATTAAAAAAAAACTATCGGGAATGCAGAACAGCACCAAGAAAATAATCACAGTAACTCGACATCCTCATCTGGAAGCATGAAAGCGGGAAAAAGGCAGAAGGTTCTCTGACCTGTTCTTTGCAGGTGCAGTCTCACATCTTACAACTCAGATTGTGTTGAACATGTAACTCTATGTTTTCTTTTTTCTCAGCTTCATTTCAAAAAATTTCCAAGCCCTTAATCTGGAATAGGATGGCTAAAAAACTTAATCCTATTTTGGTAGCCTTAAAATCCATTTTAGAGCCACATGGTGGTGGCACACACCTTTAATCCCAGCACTCGGGAGACAGAAGCATGCAGATCTCTGAGTTCAAGGCCAATCTGGTCTACAGAGTGAATTCCAGGACAGCCAGGGCTACACAGAGAAATCCTGTCTTGAAAAACAAAACAAAATTAAATTAAATCTATTGTAGAAAAAAAAGAGTCAAAGATGTTACCAGATGCCAACAGTCCAGCTACCCCCAAGCACTCCAACTCATGACCAGGCAGATCCCATGTACTGCCCTCTGGTTGTCTCCATGAAAACTTGCCAATAGGCAGGAATAGGTGAGCCTAGGAAGGGAACTCCTAGCCCAGCTAGGTATTCTGTCCAGTGAGTATGGGGTTAGAGCAGGCCCCTTCCTAGAGGTAGACCACTCTTTTCTGTACCACTGTCTGCATTGCCATGAGTGGGCCTTACTCTTAAAATCCAAAGTAAGCTTTATGTACTATGCTGGTGCTCTCCCCGACTCCTTGAGTGCACACACACATATACACACAAGTCCCCATGTAAGCCCATTTTTCACCTTCAGACACACCAGCAACACCAACAGGGGCAGATAAGGGGCTTTCTCTCTCTCTCTTTCTCGCTCGCTTGCTCTTGCTCTCTCTCTCGCTCTCCCTCTCTCTCTATGCCTCTCCCTTTCTCTCTTTGTTTTTCAAGACAGGGTTTCTCTGTGTAGTTCTGGAGCCTGTCCTGGAACTCACTCTGTAGACCAGGCTGGCCTCGAACTCACAGAGATTTGACTGTCTCTATCTCCCAAGTGCTGGGATTAAATGCATGTGCCACCACAGCCCGGCTTGCAGGGCTCTTTCTTGACCTCTGACTGCCCTGTCTGGCTCTAGTCCCATTGGTCTCCAGCCTGAAGCCTTCGGGCAGCATTGCTCAGCAGAAAGGAGGTGCACTCGAGTAGAAAAACGCTGGGCTATGACGTCAGCTATGTCACTTCCTCTCTGTGTAGTCTCCTGGCCAAGCTTTGTAACCTCTCTGAACCTCAGTTCCCTTGTTTGTAGGATGAGGATGAGGATGGCCTGCTTGTGGGATGACACCAGGGTCAACATAGTCAGCTTATGCCAAATACACACTGATCATAGTTCATGAACCGCTCGGGGGCTTATGGTTTACTCTGAAGCCATCTCTCCTTCTTCTTCTGGCCAAGACCAAGGCCAAGTTCTCCTCAGCTGTAGCTACAGACTTTACTGCTTCATCAGATGACTTTACTGCTTGGCTAAAGTGATGACTTTTAAAGCCAGACTCAGAGTCTTGCTGGACAGGGCTGGTACAGATTTTGAAAGCAAACCACTGAATAGACAAGACCCAAACATGACTGAGTTCCTGTGAAGGGCGCTCCTCTGCTCATCTGAGGCCTGGCTTGCCTCTGAAAAGCACAAAGACCTTCCATAAATAGTGTCTTCACTGAGACAGAGCAAAATGCACCAATGAAACCCTACAGTTCCATCCCGAACCCACATTTCAGCCAGTAAAAACCTTAGAGGGCTTGCGGGGAAGGGAGAAAGAGGATGGAGACAGGAGAGGACACAGGTGTAGAAGAGTCTATGGGGGATGGAGGAAGGGAAGGCAAGGAAGGGAGGGGAGGGAAGGAAAGGGGTGGGGAGGGAAGCAGAGAGGAAAAGAAAAAGAGAGAGGAAAGGAGGGGAGAGGAAAGATAGAAGAAGGGGAAAAGAGAGAGAAGAAGGTGGCTGGAAGAAAAGAGAGAGAGGAGTGAGCAAGTTAGTCAACAATGAATTAGGTCACTGGTGTCCTGCTTGCCCAGCCAGAGCTGAAGAGCGTGGGTCCAGCAGAAGCATCTCTTTTGAGGCCGCTGCCTACCAGCATCAGCTGCAGGGCTGGTGGCTGGAGCCCCTTGTTAGCCTGAAGCTGACACTAAGTGGCCAGAGGCTGTGCATGTCTCTAGCCCAGTGAAGGTAGCCAGCTGGGCTGTTGTTTTTGTGCCTGTACCTTTAAATTCCCAGGCAGCATCTCCTGCTGCTGGGAGCACTCTTCTCTCTCTCTCTCTTTTTTTTCCCAAGAAAATGACTAGAGATAGAAAAACCATATAGTCAAATTACTGTCAGAAGGTTTTACTAAAAAAAAAAAAAAAAAAAAAAAATTAACTGCGGTTAAAGATAAACATGGTTTCTCTGAATCTGAGCTCTCTCATCAAATCAGACAAAACCTAGCACAGTTCCTTTTTTAAGATTCAGAAGAGTGTCTGCCACCGGTGATCACCAGGGTGTGATGCGTTACCCTGTGCAGCACGGAGCCGCCCACAGCACTGCTGAAGCTCATTCATTCTGTAGGACAGTGCTCACGGAATCAGAGTGTGTGAAGTCTGTCTAGACCCTAGACATCGACGGAGGGCAAGAGTCAGAGCCCACTGCCCTGGGTGTGCCCTCTTCTCCTCATTTCAAATGCAGCCCAGAATGGGAGTGGCACTTGCCCAAAGTCACACAGCAATGAGTGGGAGAGCCAGAATGGGTTCTTAAATTCCACATCCATAGAACTTTGTTCTGTATCAAGAATGGATTCGAGGGGCTGGAAAGGTGATATAAACGGTTAAGAGTGCTTACACTCCCCAGCATTTATGGATGTAGTGGCTCACACTGGAAACCCCAGTACTGAGGAGATGATGCTCACAGGCTGGCCAGCCTACTCTACTTGGTGATTTCTGGGCCAGTAAGAGACCCTTTCTTAAAGAAAAATTGTGGTAGTGCCTGAGGAATGACACACAAGGCTGTAATCTGAATTCCACACACATGTCTACATTCACACCTGCACACACATGAATGAATACACATGTGTACACACAATAATGAATTTTGAAATCCACCATTGACCAGTGCCTGGAGAGGTGCCAAATCTAGGAGCACTATGTGGTTCCTTGTGGTGCATTCTAGGGACCTAGCAGGGAACCCACAGGCCAGTCAATCCAATGCTACATCCCTAGTACCATGGTCTCTGGGTCTGTCTCTGAATGGCTTCTCGGCCACCTTGAAGGTAGCCGATAGACTATTTCTGGAGCCCCAACAGCAGGTTTAGAGCAGGACTGGGCAAGACCGAGAGATGGCTGGGAACCCAGAGTAGAGAGGAGAGGGGAGGATGTTTCGAGTGGCCTTCCCTTCAGGTTCTGCCCTCAGCCTCTGACTGGGTGGCTGAAGGCAAGAAGTCAGCCTCACCTGTGGAGGGGAGGGTTGTTCATCCCTCCCCTGGTTTTCTATGAGGCCTGGAAGACTCATGGCCCTGAAACACACATGTTTAAGAAGGTGCAGAAGCCTTCAGATGACTCACCACGTGCCCAGCCACCACACTGTTTGCGGTGACTCCCGGGTTGCCTAGAATTTCAGGTTCTAGTTGTGTTCTAGCTGCGTGCCATCACTGGAAATATGCCGGCTCCCAGGGACACCTGTAAATAACATGTACACACACTCACACACAGACACACACGCACACACGTTCAGTGCGCGCGACTGAACTTTTCTGGCTCTAAGATTCCTTAACCCAGTCGGAATCTGGCCCTTGACCCCTGAAGCTCACAGAAGCTCCCAAGCTGAGGTCACCAAGCCTCAAAAATAAAGAAAACAAACCTGAGCAGGAAGATACTCACAGGACACTGAGACAGCCCCACACTAAAGGCCCATGACGGTCAAGCAGCTTGCCAAGGTTATAGAGATTTCCTGGGCATCACCAGGCAGAACCAGATTTCCTTACCTGACACAGAAATCTAATGGGGGTTGCCAAGAGGATCCACGAGATGCCTGGTGGGACACTGCACAGTGACTATCCCCCTAATGCCTCCATAGAGGAACCTAATTCAACTTACAGGAATGCCACTAGCAGGTCTCCTCCTGTCAGAACCATCTTCAATGCTGAATCAAAGAAAGGGCTTCCCAGACTGGGCAAGAAAGATGGCTTTAGGCTCAGTGTCAGAGAAGGGTGACAAGACAGATCTTGTCCTCCCCCACCACAGAATTTCAGAGTCAAATCAGCCCTACGACTGAATGTAGTTTGACTTCCATGCCTATCTGTACACCTGTGTGTTCACAAGCACGGCTGAACTACCCTCCTCTCAGCTTTCCAAGGCCATCAGCTCTTGGAAACTTGTCAGATGCAAACCAGTCTTTACCTACTGAGTCAAAAACTCCAAGGTGAGTCTAGCAGTCCAGCTTCTCAAGCCCTTGATGAGCTCCCCACTGAGAGCTGCCCATTCCACGCGTCCTGCCACACCATGCACACACCCGATGCATGCTAGGACACAGACACTGTTGCCTGAACTAGCCAGCTGCTTCTAAATCCGCTCCACCACTGGTTAGCTGAGCAGCCTGGCTCAGGACACTTAGCCTTTCTGTGCTTTAGAGTCTTCCTCTGCCAAGGGAAACAGGAACCCTGTGGACTTTACAGTTGTGCTTGGAGGGCCTACAGGGTTGAACAGAGCGAGCGCTAGACAGCGAGCACTCAGTAAATGTCACCTGCTGTGTAATTGTTGTTGTGGCTGGCAAATTCACAAGCCACCTTGAACAGTGTCTGACATGGCTGAAACTCCAGGTGTCTCTTTAATTCAGCTCTAGTAAAGAAATCCTTCCTAAGCGTCTACTGTTGGCCAGCACTGTTAGTTCCGTGTCACCCAGATGATTCAAACACTCTCCCAGGAGACACATGCAGCCCACTTGTGGGGGCACAGACTGAGAGCCTGTATCCCACAACCTTCGTACCTTCTTGTGTCACACAGGAAGGTGTTACTCTAGTGATACACTTGCTCCTCTCTCTCTCTCTCTCTCTCTCTCTCTCTCTCTCTCTCTCTCTCTCTCTCTCTCTCTC
>JAQHUG010000353.1:1583925-1637512 GCA_028555095.1 Dicrostonyx torquatus
ACTCCTCCTCTGTTTCTGTTCAGAAAGGGGCAGGTCTCCCATGGGTATCAGCAAAGCATGGCCTATGAAAAGACTAAGTACCTCCCTTGTATTTAGGCTGGGGAAGGCCACCCGTTATAAGAAATATGTTCCCAAGAGCCAGCCAACGCATTAGGGACAGCCTAATTATTAGAAGTCTTGCAAATAAACCAAGCTACCCAACTGTCACGTATATAGAGAGGGCTTAGATCATGCAGGCTTCTTGGTTGTTGGTTCAGACTCTGTTAGTTCCTATGAGCCATGCTAGTTCTCTCTCTCTCTCTCTCTCTCTCTCTCTCTCTCTCTGTGTGTGTGTGTGTGTGTGTGTGTGAAAGAGAAAAAGAGAGAGAGAGAGAGATGTCCTTGACCCCCTCTGGCCTTCTACAGTCCACAGACCCAAAGAGGTTAGGTAACAAGGAGGGTTGAAGGGAAGAATACATTGATCTCCCTGATAAGGGGAAATAAAAGAGATCTCTTGGGTGGGCTGGGGGTGGGTAGGCATGGGAACTTGAGGGATTGGATTGGGGAAGGGGGGTGGTACTGAAAGAAATTACTGGAAAGGAGGTTTCTCAGGGTCAGGTAGAAGCAAAGGAAACTCCCATGAATCTACAAGAATGGCCCCAGCTAAGACACCTAGCAATAGTGAATACGTAGCCTGAACTGGCAATCCTTTGGGATGAGTGACTACCTCAGCTGTCATCAGAGAGCCTTCATCCAGTAACTGATGGAAACAGATGCAGACATTAGGCTGAGCTCGAGGAATCCTGATAGAGGGACTCCTTGTTTTAACTAATGATCATGACATTTTTTTCCCTTTGGAACACAAAACGGCTGAGACAAAAAGAACATCCAGAATTAACTTCTGTGCTCCACCAGTATTTCCTGAATCTGCTATGAGCCCAGCACTGTATGGACTTGGAGATTGTGACAGTCCCTCCCCTGAGCGTCTCCATCCTAAGTGGCGGGTGTGGATAATAACAAAGACATAAGCAAAAAGAAGGGGGGGCCTCAGCGAATAATAAGTGCCTAGGAGAAATGAGTCTATAATCCCAGCAATCCAGAGGCTGAGGCAGGAAGTTGCCATGAGTTCAAGATCAGCCTTGCTACGTAGTGAATTCTAGACCAGCCTGGGAAATAGAGTGATATTTTGTCTCAACAATAGAAATAGGAAGAGAAGGAAGGGGGAGATGATAATAATGATAAGCGCAAATGAGGAAGTCAGGGGATATTTTCAGTGTGAGTCTTCATCTGATCAACTAATTTAAATAAAAAATACCAACAGCAGATATAATCTTACTGATGGCCAGAATTTTTTTACAGTTGTCTGTGTGTTCTGTGTGCTTCTACATGAGATAAGTGTGCACATGGAGATCGGAGGACAAGTTGCAGGAGTCTGTTCTCTCATTCCGACATGTGGGTCTTTGCAGCAGGTAACATTACCTGCTGAACCATCTCATCTGTCAACCATAATGTTTGATCAGATCTGAATGAAGAGATGGAGACAACTGTGTGGGTACAAAACAGGGGAGTTGGTGCAAGTGTGTGGGCATAAGGCAAGTGTCAGTACCCCATGGCTGAAGTCTATTTGGTATTTTAAGAGAAGAGCCAGTGTGGATAGAGCAGATTGCATGGGGTTTGGGGATCGAGTGTGTCAGCCATTGCAGACTGAAATAAACACATCCCTGGAGGCACAGTGTTGTTAGATACCCAAGGCATCTATACCAGACAGCAATTCATAAATTAGCTCACAGGTCTTCTCTATATGAGTCTAGGAACCTTTGTAAACATTATGCATACCCTTTTCTTCCTGACCATTCAGTTATAGTTTTACAGGTTACAGTGGGCCTAGCTTGTGAGTGCATTCATCCAAGTCACTCATACCCCAGATAGCTACAAAGTACCTGGTCAGGTAATAGGGCTGCACTGTGAACAGAACTCATGTGGCCCCTAATCCAAAGGCAGGCATTCCCCTAGACCTCGAGGAAGACGGGAAATAAACTGAGCCAACATGCTGGTGTCATGCCCTTGTCCATTTAGCACTAATCAAGAGGTGGGACAAGGACAAGGGAAGCCGGAGAAGAAGGTGGCTCGGCCTCCAGATCTCTTCTTCCAGCTCAGGCTGTGACTCGGGGCAGCCAGTTTCAGCTCACTGCTGGCCATAGACAAATGGGTCACTGCAAAGCCCCAGCTGCATTTCAGCCAATAGGGGTGACCTCTTCCATCCACTAGCTACACAAAATCCAGCAGTTGCCACCACTTGCTGCTTCCCCAGCCCTGCTTTAGCTCTTTGAATGGGCAACAATGACTGAAAGGGGCATGAGAGAGAGTGGCCTGGCTGCCTAGTGCCTACCCATGGCCAGCAGCTCTCCAGGGGTGTAAGCTCAGTGGAGGGGCTGGACAAGGCAACAGGGGGAGAGGACATTGCTGTGCAGCCGAAGAAGTTTCAGCCAGAGGGAAAATGGGGATGCTGTACGAGAGTGGGGCTAACCAGTCTTTGGGATGATGGGAGTGTGATCTTTGAGAAAGCCTCCCTGGAGGAAAGCATGTAACAGATGAACATAAAGGCACCAGTGGGGACATCTAGAGGGTGAGCAGAAAGGCGTGGGAGGAAGGTCACATGAGAAGCACAAGGGAAAGTCCAGAGACAGAAGAGAAAGGGGTGGACTCTGGGGCTCAGAGCAACTTGTGTCTTCAGAAGAACAAAGCAGGGGCCCATCGTATAATAGTTAGGCTCTAACTCTGAAGAGCGAAGTGGTGTTCAGACTGTGATGGGCACTGGGGGCTTTGCCAAACTGACCTGAAGGAATCCCGGTGGCATCTGGGGGAGGGCAGTAGCTCAGAGATCCCCTTTTGTAATTCATGAATACAGGTGTCATTTGGGGGCAGTAGCTCAGAGGTCCCCTTTTGTAATTCATGATCGCAAGAGGAAAGTTGACTGAGGCAGGAGGATGCTGCAGCAAGGCAGAGAAACTTAACCATGGTCTGGACCATGGTGTGATAAGTGCAGGATGTGCTGAAGACCTGGGGAGCAGAGGGAGCAGGGCCAACAAGGTGGAAACCAACGGCAACTTCCAGGTCTGCAGACTGGGAAACAGGCCAGACAGAGGCAGGGTTTGTTCAGAGAAAACAGGAAGCAGACCCACAGAAGAAGCAGACACTTCTGTAGGAAGCTACAGGAGACAATCAGAGCACCATGAGATCAGGGAGAGATCAGACAAACGACATTATGATGTCATGGTCCTCCATACGTGGGTGATAGTTAGAGCCTGTAGAGGAACTCTCTGTGATTCTCTGCATGGTGATTGACAGAGAATGCCATGGACAGGAGGATGAGGAGTTTGCACAGGAGTTTGAGAATGAACAGAAAGAAACCAGGCAACACCGGGTCTTAGGAACCCAATGGAGAGGGCAGGAGAAGTTGCCAGTTAGTCAGATGGGCCAATTGATGGCAGAGGCAGGCAGAGGCTGGAGGCAGAGACACATGTAGAAATGTCCATCACTGACACTTTAGACAAAACAAAAGGACAAAGAAAACAGGTGTCACAGACCTTTGTACCTGCCATTTCAGTTCCCTTTGCTCTGGGTGAAGGTACAGGCATAAATCCCAAGAGTCACTCAGTGCAGTGTTTATCAATGGATAATCCAAGGAATGGAGCCCCATGAGATGGAATACACATGTGCATACACACACACACACACACACACACACACACACACACACTCATGCACACACCTCCATCCAACCATGCAGCACATGTCTGTACACAAAGAGTCGACAATGGAATGAGTCTTTGGAGGCACTGTGCTTCCCATTCCCATGTTAGATTTTACAATGCAGTTAGCACAGTTATGCCCCAGGAAAGTCCACTGTAAGGACACGTTTAACCTCATCATCACCTAAATGTGAGATCCCTTTGCATCCCCTGCTGGTCTCCCTAAGGCTGGCATCAGCAAAGTGCTCTTTGGAAACCTCCGTGTTGGGGGGTAAGGGGTGCATCTAACTGGTGAGATGCCTGCATCTGGCAAGCCACAAGGAAAAGGCATCCTCACCCAGTCTTGAGACAAAAAACTACTTTGGTCTGTGTTCCCTTGTTTGTTCACTGACTTAAAGTATGAGATACCTACTGTGTGGTAGCGCTGCCCAGCAGGTGGCAAAGGTGATTTGTTTGGGAAACGAGGGTTGAAGAAGACCAGGAAGACATTCTTTGCCTGTGTGTATTCTTGTCATAGAGAATACAATTACTCTAGTCATCAGCCAGTCGCTGACTTCTTGGCAGGGATGAGGAAAGAAGGGTCACTGTGAGTCAGGCCTTTACCCTCCAAAAGGTTATGGGGCTTGGGAGACTCTTGGCAATATGTGAAATATCAGGTGATAAAGGCCTAGAGTCCTGGTGAGGGTCCTGTGAGAGTGAGAGTTCTTCCTGCAAGCAGGAGCATCCCATCCCAGTGTGGTTATAACTGCTACCATTTATTAAGCTTACTGTGTGCCGGGTACTTTGTAACAACAGTATAGTAATTGCTAACACTTGCGCTCCCACTACACACAAGCCACTCTTCTCAGTTGCTTCCACCTGCAATGTACTGACTCATATGGCCTCCCAACAACCCAGGAGGTACTTGCATTCAGCTGATTTCCACAGCTGGAAAAAATGAGGAGAGGATTGTTGTTTTAGAGGCTTCACTCCATGGTTGCTCGGATACATTATTCCTTGGTCCAGGGTGAGGCAGAACATCATTTATAGCATTCTGTGGAGTGTGGAGTAGACGTGGTTCACATCATGATGACAAAGAGGCAAAGAGAGAGAAAGGAAGAGTCTTGGCCCGATGTCTTCTAGACAGGGATACAGATTTCAGGCAGGTTTTCACTTCAATATCTCCTTTAAGGGACACCCTCGATGACCTCACTTCCTCCTATCTCCTAAAGGTCCAATCACTTTAGGCTACAACCAAGATAGCCTAATTCCCCCAGTTATTACTGTTTTAAATGCTGTATTCTTTGACCATTAAAAACATCCTACTAGTACTTGAACTTGGATTGTATCAGTCTGGACCTACAGTGTTAATGATGTCACCCTGGGAACTCCAATATTATATGTACTCCAATGTAATATGTACTTTAATTTTTACAGTGTGTTGGCATGGGTGCAGAAAACAACACTACTTTGTAGAGAGCTGCCTAGAGATGCCTGAATCCAGGGGTTCTCACCCCAAAGTTCATTCTCCCAGATGTGTAGTCTCTTGGCACCTGGCTGCTGTCAATTTTACAAGCTCAAATAGTAGAAGTTGACAGATTTCCCCGTTACATCCTAAGGCAAATGGCCATGCAACCGGAGGATGTGGGTATTGACCGTGGTGCTGAAATTCCATCCTGCCTCTTTTGGCTAATGGAGAAGTCCAAAGGATCCCTGAAGAGGGGCAATCTTGGCTGGAGCAGAGAGAAGGGAATCTTGAGAATGCATGGATAACAGCAAGCATTTTGTTAATCCATATTCATCAGCTGGAGTAATATCAGTGCATATCTGAGGAGTGTCAGTCCCAGCCAGAGTCACAGATGTATTTGTTGACCTTCAGTGTTCCTGGACTTAGGGCCAAGCGAACTTAAACACAGTTCTGTTCAAAGTTGGACTCTGAGGAGTCTTTACCTGACCTAGGGTCACGGTCTTGAGTCTCAAGTGGGTCAAGTTCATGCGCATTGTTCTGTGATCACATGCCGCAGTTCAAAGCTAGAGCTGCAGATTTCCAAGTACAGAATGGTCCAGGACCCTCCCTCCCTATGGACAGGATGACCAAACAACAGTGTCCTTGATCTAGAATCGACAGAGGGCAGACCTCCAGCTGAGAGGCATCATCCCATCCCCCATAACCCCTTGACAGCAATGCAGATCCCTGCACACAAGACCCTTAAGTCGCTCCTAATTGAAGGGCTTGCCAAGCCCTCTGTGCATTGTGGATCTAATTAAGTTCCAACATAGTATCAAATTAAATTCTTTTATTAAACGTTTATCTTCAGATTCCAGAGTGTCACAACACCACATTGTTTTAAGTGACAGAAATGTAAACAGTCTTTACCACCAGCAAAGTGCAGGCCAGAGGCAGTGGCAGAACACCCCTTCCTGGAGACCATCCTTCCTCAGAAAAGGTCGCAGAGGCCCAGATGGTGCCTCCCTGAGGACCAGCGTCTATCACATGCACAATGACCAATACAACAACCAGCTCAGCTTCCCTGAACTCTTTGGATCAGCAGCATACTTCCTCAGCAGTGTGTTTTGTGCCTCAGAAACCCCTTTCTTCTGCAAGGTCAGTCCTGTTCCTGTCTGTACAAGGGCTGCTTCTGGGACCAACGCTCTTTGAGTCCTCCCTTTTCTCATTGCCCCAAGATAGTGAACCCTACAGAGCTAAGAATCTCCCTTTCTTATCTTAGCTCCATCCCTAGCCTGAAGCCTGGTTTGGAGAGGATGGCCAATGTGCATTTAACCAATTTGTGAAACAACAATGAAAGAGAAAGCCTTGCCCTCTTCTTCTAGTCTCTTTCTCTTCCCCCAAGGATGGCCAGGTCCTGGGGGACTAGTTCCTACCAGAGAGACTCATAAAAGATCCATTTTTTTCATGGTATAAACAGCTATGGGAGTAAAGGGGGAGCATAACATTGAAGACATCATCAGCTCTCCGGAGGGAGACAGTCGGATTTTTTTTTAATTGGCTGGAAACCCTGTGACTTACACTTCTGTCATTTTTTTTCTAGATTCAGCAGGGCCCACCACCTTGGCATAGAAACTATTATTTGCATCTGCTCAGAGATCAATTTGCATGTATAGTCCCATCTTTAACCCACACAAGAAACCATAAATCAAACCATATTAATATCCTGTTTTACAATAAGGAAGGAAAGCCTCTAAGGGTAAGTGCCTTTCCCATGGCTCTATGCCCCAGTGTTTCCCATAGCATGGGTCCTGAGTCTACCAGCCCTGGTGTTTCCCATAGCGTGGGTCCTGAGTCTATCAGCTGTGAAAATTTGCCAGCCTCATCACCTGGAGAGTAGACGCATTCAAAATCTGAGGGATTGATGTGACCCTCAAATCAGACCTGGGGTGGGGGTGCTGGCGAAGGATTAAAAAGCATTAAAAACTCCCAACCCACAGAGGAGGGACAGTATGGAGTCCAATTCCCACTCTTGATGCAGTTGCATTAGGGAAACAACACATGAACTCTGATATAACAAGACAAGGCAGCAATCCAAAACATCCCAAGGCAGCCTAGGGATTAATCACTAGATCAGTAATCTTGAAGGTAAAGGCAAAGATAAAAGGAAGAATGTAACCCCAGGCTGTAAGGCTCGTGGAGGGCATCTCAGAATCAGGCTCATGGATGGAGAAAACACAGATATCCAGCTACTGTGAAACCTTCCCTTCCACTTCTTTTGTTTGTTTGTTTGGGTTTTTTTTTTGGTTTTTTTTTTATGTTTGTTTGTTTTTTCGAGACAGGGTTTCTCTGTAGCTTTGGAGCCTGTCCTGAAACTAGCTCTTGTAGACCAGGCTGGTCTCAAACTCACCACCTGCCTCTGCCTCCTGAGTGCTGGGATTAAAGGCGAGCGCCACCACCGCCCGGCTCCCTTCCACTTCTCTAAGAAGCAGGCAGCTAACTTCCACTTGAATTTCTCTAGGGATGGGTAACTCACTTCCAAGGGAGGCCACTCCAGAGACCCTAACACTTACCCACATACTGGCCTAACATCTCTTTGCCCGATGACAAGGCTAAAAGGAGTCAATGGAGGGAAAAAATGGGTGTTTGTTTCACTTCTTAAAGTCTGTGCCCTGGGCTCCTCACCTGGTCACAGCCTGCCCTGTGTATGCCACCTGTGAGCCCCAACTCTGCCCTCAGAAGGAAAACAACTGTTTTAGGTGGAAAAGAGGAGAGAGTTTCCCTTGTTTGGGAAAGAAAGCATTAGGGACGGAGGGACGGAAAGCTCTGGGTCTGGCTAAGCGTAGCACTGTGCTGGAAGCCATGTGAATCTTGGAAGTTATGAGCAGGTGGGTGTCCTTGGCTTGGGAGCATTGGTTGACATTATTCCTGGGAAGAACAGATGTCTGCTTCCACCAGATAGGAAACCAACAGCAGAATCCAGTGTGGAGAGCCAATGAGTTTTGTTGAGGTTACCAGAATATGGGTGAGGGGTTACTTATAGGAGCATAAATGACCTAAAGACAGCTACATCCCTCTGGAAATGAGCACAGTGCACAGCCTCCAGGCAACTCACCAGGTGGGAGAGTGTCTGAGCCTCTTTTAGGCAGCCGGGCTGGTCTCTGCTATTTCCAGACAGCTCAGTTTGTCTGAGAGTGTCCCTCAGCAGTCCTTGCTGCTTATATAACACTCGGGGAAAAGTCTAATGAATCTGATCAGTTTTGGGGACTTCCTAAAGTCTTTGGGTTGTCTTATTCCTAGGTTTAAGGAGCTTTCTTGTAGGAGAAATGGTTCACTTGCCTTTAGAATAGCCTGTGTCAGATGGGCATCCCAAACTTTGGGGCGTCGTTATATAAGCTGTTTCCCCCATAAACACCAGTAGTGTAGGTGGCATCTGGCCATGGCCCAGCTCTCTGATAAATATGCTGAGCAATGGAGATGAACTGAAGGGAGTCTGTGGTCAGCAGCTTTGGGTAGACTAAGCAGAGGGAGGCATCTTGTATCTTCTCTATCCACGCAGAAATCTAGGGTCATTATTCTAAATCTTGCTTCCCAAATCCATTCCCCATTCAAGCAACAGGACATCACTCCCAGTCACTGCTCAGGTCATGTTAACTCAGAGATTCCCAATTGGGCCAAAATTCATACTTAATAACTCATTAGTCCTAAATAATTCAACCTCTGCTATTCTCTCCCAGTTGGGATACAACACACACACACACACACACACACACACACACAGAGGACTCAGTCAAAATGGTGGCACCTGGAATCCCAGTACTTGTGAGCCTGAGGCAGGTAGTTTATGAGCTTAAGGCTAGCCTGGGCTATGTAGTAACACACTGTCTTGAAAACAATTCTTTTTGAGAACCTAAAATGTTGAATTAAGAGATAGATGGCCTACCCAAGAGTAGTAGTTCTAAAGGACCAGGGGCGTGTCAACAAGTTGTGAGAACATTTGTCATAAGAGGTGATGTAACCTGTTGTTAACCCTGTGATCTGAAGTGTTTCGCTGTTAAGCTAGATTTTCTTAGTAGACCAAATCACCTGAAGTGTTCTGAGATAGAGCTTCATGCTTTAAAGGAGAAAGGTTGTTAAAATGGGGGGGAGAACTAGAAGATGACTGAGACTCTGGCTCTCCTGCGAGGTCACAGCTGCCAAACCCACAGCCTCCCATGATGGAACTCTGGCTAGTGATACGGAGCAGCATCTACCTACTAACGTCCCTACTCTCAGTACTCTGGAAATGACAGGGTCATCTGAACAGGCCTGTCCATAGGTTGTCAGTGTCCATAGGTCCTGTGACGGCCTGAAGAACGCTCTAGACACTCAACAATCACTGGCCTCCCCCTGCCCACCATGAGCTTGTTGAGAAGGACTCCCTGTGTCCATCCTGCCACTGTGGAGTTTCTACGAGGTGAGAAGCTCTGGGTGGAGCCCTTGCAATGCCGGGTTTTGTGCAGTTCCCACAATCCCATCAAGTAGGTGTGCCTGTCTCAGGAGGCGAAGGCCCAGAGAGGTGCCACCGTGCAGCTGTAGCACAGACGGAGGCAGCAGCCTGAAGACTAAGCACCAATGACCGCTGCCCTCCGGTGGCAGATGCTGAATTGGATGGCACTGTATTTGGAGAGAAGCAGCCTGATGTCCTTTCATGCCTGTGACAACATACAGAGTGGCCTCATGGGTGTGCTTTCATCTGTCTCCTACCCTGTGTGAATCCCCTCAACCTCCTCAGGAATGGGATCTGAGGTTGTCTAGGGTTCAGCTGCCCATGATGTGGGCTCATTCCATCCCTCAGAGACCAGTTCAGAGTCAGCTCCACCCCCAGTGTATGAGGCTGTGATTAGAGATCTCAAAGTTCTGATTCTTGAACCCTCCAAGTTCTCAGTCCTGCTGAGATCAGGCTTCTACCAACTCACACGTCATGGAAAGAAAAGCCACCTGCTGACCTCCCCTCCTTGTGTACAGGAGCCCCACCCCTGCCCATCCCCCAGCATGGGCTCTATCATCTCCAGGAGCCTCTTGTAGGATTTCCAAACCTCTTCCCTGGGGTCTACTGCCTTCTTCCCTTGTTGGAGGTCATATCCACAACAGTCTTGTGCCCCTGCTAACTTCTTTTGTCCAAGGCTGGCTTACGTGGTCCATATCCAGCCATCCCTTCTACCTCTTTCCAGCACTCATGACAGCAGCTAGCACCGGATGACAGTAAAATTGATCCAAAACAAAAGTTTACAGAGACACTGGGACTTTACTTGATTCACCCAACAGTCAGTTGCTCAGTAAGTATTTAATGAGTACCTACTGCATACCCTGAGAATCCAACTGATTTTCTTCTGTAAAATGTATTTTTAAATGTGTTTAATATTAAATTTCATAAAAGACTACTTTAACCAGTAACAAAAATGAAAAGACAGCCTGGGAACTGGGAATAAGTATTTGCAAAGTATCTATCAGAATAAATATTTGCAAAGTATCTATCAGATAAAGAATTCAGATATAACTCAATAACAAGAAAATGTTGCCTAATTTTGAAATGAGCAATGGGCATTCTGTAGACATTTCTGAAAAGAGACTATACAAGCAGCCAGTAGGTCCATGACAAGTGTTCAATTTCACTAACTACCAAAGAAATGCCGAGAAGGCACTCAGTGAGATAAAACCATCAGCTGGTAAAGGTGTCTGCATGCCTACTCCCAACAGCATCATTGACTGACCCAGAAGAAAGGGTTGAGAAGTGCCCATCCCTATCCTAAAGAACATTTCCTGAAGTTAACCCACATATCTCATTGGGTCACATGACCACCCCTAACTACAAGGAAGCTGGGAATGAAAGTCTATATTCTGGGAAGTCATGAATCCAGGCAAGGCTTGGAAAGACGGAGAAAACCAGGTGTTAGCAAATAGCCAGCCATGTCTGCCACAGAGAAGGATGGAGACTAAGACGCTGAGGTGGACATGTTTCATCAGGTCAGAAGATGGAGCAGCCCTGACACACTGAAGCTGCTGAGAACCCTTCCCTACCTCAGACAAGCACTTCCTTAGCTCAGTGCTCCCATTCTCCTGCCTGGCTTTCCAGTTTCACCATGAGCACAGGTAGAAAGGACTTGAGAATTCCCAGAGTTGGTACTCATAGGAGGTCCTGGAACCAGTCTCCTGGAAACCAAGGGGCAACCTAGACACTCTCTAAATTAATCATATATGTTTTTACCTTTGGGAAACCATTAAAATAATATAAAAAACCATTATAGATTTTTCTATAGTTTGATTTTATGATAAATTCAATTTTAAAATGGTTCAGTATTTGTGTGTGTGTGTAGCAGTGTTGGGGGGCAATGCATGTGCCTCTTTGTGTGCATGCATGTGGAGGTCAGAGATCAAAGCAAGGTGACTTCCTTGATGGTTCCCCACCTTAGCTTAGTTTTGTTTATTTTGTTTTTGTTTCCTTTTTTATTTTTAGAGATAAGGTCCTGTAACATGAGGGCCTGCTCATTAGGATTTCTGTCCCGCTTGGTACCCCACAGTGGCAAGCCCCAAAGAAAATCACACAGGGAGTCTACATTAGGTTATAAACTGATTGGCCCATTAGCTCAGTCTTCTTATTAGCTCTTGTAACTTATATTAACCCATTGTTCTTATCTATGTTAGCCACATGGCCGGTACCTTTTCTCAGCGGGGCAGCTTACATCCTGCTTCTTAGATGGACTGCACAGGAATGCCAGGGAAGCTTCCTGCTTCCCAGAGTTCTCCTGTTCTCACCTCTACTTCCTGTCTGGTTTTCCCACCTACACTTTCAGCCTGGCCAATCAGCATTTATTTAAAACATGATTGACAGAATACAGAATTGTCCCCCACCAAGGTCCCACTATATAAACTTAGCTGTCCCAGAACTAGCTCTGTAGACCAGGCTGGCCTCCAACTCACAGAGATCCACCTGCCTCTGCCTCCCAAGTATTGGGATTAAGGGCATGCACCACCACACCTGATTCTCCCTCCTTACTTTTTGAGATGGATTCTCTCACTGAGCTCAGAGGTCACCAGCTGGCTCTCTACTGGCAAACTCCAGGGACATGCCTGTGTCTCTTCCTACACCTGGATTTCACATGGGTCCTGGGAATCCAAGCTCAGGTCCTCACTCTTGCACCATAGGCGTTTTACCAGCTGAGCCCCTAATTTTTCCATTTTTGTTGTTCGTTACTGGTAAGAAGCAATGGTGCAAAAACCAAGTTTCATTTTGGCATTTCCACATGCACTGTGGACTGTACTCACTCCCACCCCATCACCTTCTTCTGACTCCTCCATCTTCCCACTCATCTCCTTCCTTTTCCATGTAGGCCTACCTCTTTCACACTTTTCTTTCATTAGAATCCACATATGAGATAAAATTCATGATATCTTTCGCTCTGTGTCCAGCTTATTTTACTCAACCTGATGCTCTCTGGGACCATTCATCCTGAAAAACACATGATTTCATTCCTTTTTATGCCCAAATAAAATTCCATCATGCATATGAACCACCTTTTATATTTCATACCGCACTTACCCGTCATCTGCTGATGGGCATCTGGGCTGAGCCTAGAGTCTGGTTATTGCGAATGGTACAATTACAGGCACAAGTATATGGGTTGTACATGCAGCCTGGTTTATTGGTGTCAATCTCTTGTTTGTGGAACTCATCTGCCTTCACAGGTATGACACCTAGAACCCATTCACGTTCATTGCTCCCTAGAAACCCATCCTGATCCTGAACTACAAGGTGACAGAAAAGGTGGTCCCTTCCTGGCTTGCTTCAGTGACAAGCAGTGCTATTAGAAACACCTCATGAGTCTTCCTGTAGCTTCATACAGGAGTTTCCTCACGCCACACTTCTGGAAGAATTGCTTTGTGTGACATGAGCACACAATTAATTCTCTCAAATAGACTTCTCATAAGGGAAGCACAGAAACATCTCTCATCCCACGGATCTAGTATTTGGTATGATGTTCATTTGGTTAGGAGGATGGAGATGTGGCCTGTGCTGTCTTTCCACTTGTTCATGTAGGCACACTCAATGATTCATGAATTCTTCGTGTGTTTGATAAACTTTTCCCAGGAGAAAGCTTCTTAAAATTTTTTAGATTTATTTTTATTTTATGTGTAAAAATGTTGTGCATGTGAGTGAGTGTGTGTGTGTGTGTGTGTACGTGCACCCTGGGGGTGCCTGTTGCCCTCAGCAGTCAGAAGAGAGTATCAGATTTCCTGAGACTGGAGTTATGGGTAGTTGTGAGCCCCCATGTGGGTGCTAGAAATTAAACACAGCTTTTCTACAAGAGCAGCCAGTGCTCTCCAGCCCCAGATACAACATTTTTCAGAAAAAAAAAAGACACATGTTGTGTTAAATGAACCCAACAGTGATGAAACGTACACATGAGCATCTCAGAATCAAGGAAAATGTGGTATCTTCAGGGAAGTCTAGAAGACAGTCTGCTCTTGAGATTACAGATTTGACTCATTTTCAGATAACACCAAGACAGAACAAGATCAAAGCATGTGCAAAGTATCCCACAGCCACATCCACCAGGCCCAAATGTGTCCACTGGGGTCCTTGCAGTGTGGGCATCACCTGGGAACTTAACAGAAACACAGTCCTCTGGCCCCTCCCTATCCATTTTAGGGGACTTTGAGGAATTTCTAAGCCTATGTAATCTAATCACTACTCAGGAGTACAGAGAAGAAAACGGTCTTTTCAGCTGAGGACAATGGAAAAGTGTCAAAGAAGGCTAGGCATGGAGACATGTGTCTATACGACAGCACTCAGAAGGCTAGGGAAGGAGTTTAATAAGTTCAAGGCTAGCCTGGGCTACATATTGACAATGTCTCAAGAAAGGGAAGGAGAAAAGAAGGAAAAAGAGAAGGAGGACAAAAAAGGGTGAAGAAATAGGGGGAAAGGAGGAGGTGGAGGAGGGGGAGAAAGAGGAGGAGAAGGAGAAAAAGAAGAAGGTGACGACGAGGAGGATAGCAAAGAAGACGAAAGGAGGAAAAGAAGAGCCGGGGAGTGGTGGTGCACGTCTTTAATTCCTTAATTACAGTACTCTCCAGAGGCAGGGGCAGGTGGAACTCTGTGATCTCTGGAGGCCATCCTGGTCTACAAAGCGAGTTCCAGGTCAGACAGAAACTGTGACACAAAGAAACCCTGTCTCAAAAAACAAGAGGAGGAGGAGGCAAAATTTATTGGATACTTAGGAACTACCAGGGACCCTCACTGCTGTTATCTCATCAAGTCTTTGTTTGTTTGTTTGTTTGTTTGTTTGTTTTATTTTGTTTTCTTTTTGCTTTGTTTTTCCGAGACAGAGTTTCTCTGTGTAACAGCCCTAGCTGTCCTGGAATTAGCTCTTGTAGATCAGGCTGGCCTTGAACTCACAGAAATCCACCCGCCTCTGCAGGAATTAAAGTGCTGGGATTAAAGGCGTGTACCACCACTGCTGGCCATCTCATCAAGTCTTAAGAGTTGGTCCTCGGATCTACACAATGACTAATGCCCCTTCCTTACACAAATGAGACTGAGGTAGAGAGTGGTCACACAACCTCTCAGATTCACACAACTGACCCCTGACAGAGCCAGGCTTCAAGGCCAGATCATTCTGAGTCCAGGACTCCGACTTCTTCACACACATCTCAGGGAAAGCACTAAAGAAGTTGTTATGGAAATAAAATCCAGGACCAGACACAACAGGATGGTGTGTGAGCCATCATTCCCACAGCAGTCAGTGCTGAGAGCTGCAGAAAGTCGAACCTGCAGAGCATACAGAAAGAACAATCACCAGGGAAATGGGGAGGCAGAGCAGGCCAGAGTGACCCTACCCAGAAACTGCCCAGCACCTTGCTGCAGCCAGCATGCAGAAGTACCCACTGAATGAATGAATGAACGAATGAAAACTGAATGAGCAAGCTCACATGCTACCACATGAGTTACCACTACAGATCATCACATACCAGCTGGTACCCGGGCTATGCTGAAGAAGTACCAGTCAAGCACAGCTCCCATCTCATGAGTTCTCCCTGAAATCCCACTGCCACGGAGGTTCCTGCCAGGGGGAAAAAGTCAGGAGCAGAGGTTGGAAAGCAGAGAGAGAGCAGTTCCCACCAAACCCTGCCTGCACTTACTTCACTTAAAAAATTACTTAGCCAGCCTCACACACACACACACACACACACACACACACACCCCAGTTCCTCCTGTTCACCCCTGCCCCTCCCTTCTCTGCTCCTTTAGCCACTCACGCATATGTGAAAATAAAGCAGCACCAGCCGCCCCTAATGACCGGCTTCACCAGAAGCTTATTGTACCTCCAGAAACAGGGCAGCGGTTGGTGTTTTTATGGAGCTGCTGAAACTGCCATTTATCCCACTTAATACCTGCAAGCCTGAATTCCAGGGTGCCCACGAAGTTTCTGAGGGCAGAGTCCTGGCAGCCCCAGGCTCCAGCCAGGCTCCCTACTTCCTCCACTTGGCCTGAAGCCACAGGGCTTTAAGGCTGGAGAGGTTCCCTCTATGGAGATGCTTGGCGGAGTTATCCTGCAGAGCTGCAAGTGGGAGTCCCTCCCTACACCTTCCTCAGAGTGCAGAGCTATGGGTGTGGAGGAGCTACGGTGGAGATGTCTTCTCCCTGGTGGGAACTGGTCTGGGTGGGAACTGGCCTCTGTCCCTTGTCCAGCCAGCTCCTGCCCTCATCGCCCTTTGCTAGCCCTCTAAGGTAACTCATCTTCTTTACAGCATTCACCCCCTCTATTTGTTCTACCTTTGCAGAAGGCTCTGAGGTAAGGATAGCTGGGAGAAGGAACAAGACTGTAAACTCCTCCATCATAGTGGATATTAAGCTCTTGAGAGTTAGGGAGAGATACTACCAAATCCTCTCCCCCTTGAGCCTGGGCAAGTGAATTCTGACACACTGCTGCCTTCAGACCCTTCCCCAGTCCTTCGGCCCTCTCCCTCCCCACACCGCATTCCAGCACTGATTGCTCTTCCACCACAAGCTTTCTGTCTCACACCATCAAATTCAAGTCCCTAAGAATAAAACTGCATTTCTTTTTTTCCCTGTATCCTCAGCAAGTTACAAAGAACATAGTATATAGTTGGTGTTGCAATGTTACTTGAAGGGTTGTGCTCCCATCAGGCCTTGCACGCCCCTCTAACTTGGTACATGAGACACCAACCTCTACACACTGTATTTTCTGCCTTGCCCCCTGTACTGGGAGCCCACAGAGGCCAGAGTTCAGGTAAAGTCTACCTCAGCCATGCCAGCACCAAGCAGCTGACCAGCCCTAAAGGATGAAGCCAACTTGAAGGAATGTCATGGCCAGGCCAAGAGAGTAGGTTCTTTGAACACCTGATCCATGTGAGGCCATTGACCCCCAAACAGGAGGAGATGGGGTGGACTGGAGGCCAGCCTCAGAAAAGCCAGGTCATACAACTCCTTGTCATGATGTGTCCATTTGAATTTCCTGTGTGAATGACACCCATATAGGTGGAGTGCTTCCGATACCCACCCCTAGTGAGCCTCTGTGCCACTACTGGGACAGAAGCTAGGGATCCTGGGTAGCCCAGGCTCTGTCCCTAGATTCTCACAGTCTCATCATGTGGCCTCAGAACCATCAGATTTGAGAGCACCATGGCCTCTGCCTCCCTGTGCCTGGCCACTCCTGGCTTGCTAGTGTACACTTTTATTCCCTAAGCTAACCCCGCCTCCAACTCCCCAGCCCTAGATCACAGGTCCCTGTGTAGGCAGAGCTCCCCAGGTTCTCATCCTTGTTCTCTTTGAGTCCCTAAGGTACCACTCCTCTGCCCCTCATTGATATTAACAGGCCATGCCCCAGACTCCTACCTAACTTCCCAGCCTCTGAGACTCACTCACTTAACTCCCCACCTCTCTCTCTAGCTCCCCTCACTCCCTAACTCACTCTAACCTGCTGTCTTCTCCTCCTTGGCCATCTTGTAAATGTTTCAGGAGATCCCGAATCCATTGGACAGTCCCTCCAGGGACTGGCCCTGGCCACCTCACTTCCAAGAATCCGAACCCGGTCTGTAAGGGTGTTTGCTTTCCTAGTGGCTGAATGTTGAAATCCTACTGTGCTTCTGTGCCAATAATTCCCTATAACTGAAGGGGGTGGGCAGAAGGACCTCTAGGATAAGGCAGGCAGAGAGGAGGGAGGGCTGGATGATACCATCTTTCCTCCCTCTCCTCCCAAAGATGGGCCAAGGGCTGTATTCCATTCACAAGACCTCAGTTCTGCAGACTCTGAAGCCCCTCCAGTCCCTAGTGCCCCATGCAAGTGTCTGGCAGTGCTCCCCTCCCCCCCCCCACATCCCTGCTCCCCAAGGCTCCAGTGCCACCACCCAGCCTGAGGCCTAGCCTCCTGGTACTGTGGCTCCTGGGCTAGTTTCACAGAACCATGGATAAGGAAGGAAACCACACTAACTGTGACCAAGCTCTCTTCTTCCAACCAGGAGGCCAGGAAGCATCTGCCAAGGCCTCTTGTGTCAAAGCGTGGCTAGACAGGGCCATCATTTAGTCTGCAGCAGCCTCATCAACCAAAGATCACACCAATAATTTCTAAAAACCAACCGATTATTTGGGGCCCATTAGCATAATTTGATGTATCGTCTGTGCATCGACTTTTCACTGGGTAGGCAGTTTCCTAACACACACTTGGCATGTGGGGAAACTGAAAAGGATGCAATTGTCTTGTCTCAAATTCCTTTGTACAATCTTTCCTGTTGCCAAGTACTTTCAGGGACGCCCCCTCCTCCCCCTGAGACACCTTGACCTTGGCATTACTAGTCACCCCAGCTTTCCACAATCTGCCTGTTGCATCCCACTCTCTGACCACCGTGCCTCATCTTCTAGGTCTTTCCCCTGAACCCAACAAATACTTTACCCAACCCCCATCTGCCTAAGGCTTCCTAGATCCTAATGAAATCAGTACACATGCACACATGTGTGAGAGATACAGAGTGAGGTTTTCAGCATCTAGCTTACCCCTAGACTGCCTAGTACCTCCAGGAGATCAGCTCCATAAACATACACACACACACACACACACACACACACACACACACACTAAACTCATCTCAAAAAGTCCATTCCTGGTCAAAGTGGCTCCCCCAACTGTATTCTACCTGCACTCTGAGTGGTGCCGGAGATCAAAGAACCTCAAAAGCAACTTTTAAGCCAGTGCTCATAGGACACAGCAGCCTGATCCATCCCTCTCCCAGCTCCTAAGGAAAAGAGTCCTTCCCCAAATCTCCAAGCCTTTCCCCTCCTGCTCTCCAGCAGATCCTGCTTTCCTTGCATTGGGAAATTAGAAGGAACCAAAAGAGAGTAGTTCCAGGCTGTGACCCTCAGTGCTGCCCTCCATCACAATGTACTGTCCCTCCCATGTACACCTTACTTTTGTGTCCTGGGCCTTGTCCCATCCAAGTCTTCCTTCATCTCTTTCCTCTCTCCTAGAGCATTCTCTAATGCTCCCATACAAGCCTTGACACACACACACATACACACATACACACACACATACACACACATACACACACACACACACATACACACACACACAGAGCAGATTAGCCAGCCAGAGGCAAACACTGTAGCATATGCAGGAGGAAGTTGGAAGGGTTTACTGGGGGCTCAGGAAGCAAGACAAGCAAGTGCAAAGGTCCTGGGGTAGTAAGGGACACAGCAGGTGAGAAGACAGAGGTGTACCAAGAGGGAGAAAGTAGGTGGGAGGCGAGGTCAGAGATTGAGGACAGACCCTGGTGTGTTAAAGATGCACAGTTTTTCTTGTGAGTCTAGAGTGGTGCACAAATTGGAAAGGTATGAGGCCATTTACATTTTCAAGGTTTGGGAAAGAGAAGGCACAAAATGTAGAAGTAGAGTGACTGCAGTGACATACTGCGGTGACATACTCGTGGTCTGAGTTTACAGAGATGGGAAGAAAGGCACCGAAGCATGCACATGGGCAGTGAGGAGAGGTGGAGGTGACGACCCTGCTCTCCCTGGAAAGGGGGAGCCATGGAGAGGGTCTCACTGCTCCTGATGCTCCATCTGGAGGCCCAGGCAGGAAGGAGGCAGTGGAATGCAAGTCTGAGCTTCCAGCTCTCCAGAGCACCCCTGGAACACGGGTGGGCAGTGGACATGCAGACATGGGCCTTGAAGGAGAGGACAGGCTGCTCGCACCTCACAGCCTTCGGACGCTTCTCCCATGCCTGGCACTATGCTAGGAGCCACCAGGTCAAGCAGGGATGTGGCACAGGAAGGAGCAGCAAGCCAGAAGCAGGTATGGATGAGGCCCAGGAGGAAGTGTAGGGCCTTGGCATGAGACACCAGGAGGTGCCACCTCCAGCCCTGGGCTCCAGACTCAACTCTGTCCCCATGTTGTTGGGGCCTTGGCCTCAGGGACTCTGAGCCTCCTGTGCATAGTCCTCATACAGTCGCCTGTCACGGAGCTGCACTGATGAAATATTTGTCAGATCAAATGGGGAAAAAAATGAAAGTGCTTTGAAAAGTGCTTCAGAAAGTCTGGGGTTTATTACTGAATAAGAGAGCAGCTAAGCAGCTCCTGCTTCTTGCTAGAGAAGGGAGAGAAGGCATGAGCCTGGATACTGGGAATAAGGTATCAGGGTGGCACAGACCTCTTGTTAGCACCCTCAAATGCAGGAGGGTTAAGAGAAGACAACAGACTGAGGCTGAAGAAAAGATCAAAATCCCTAGAAGATTATAGATCCATTTTGACACTACAAAGCGAGGTTAAGTAGAAAGAAGATCCAGTGTATTCTACATGTGTATATGTACATGTATGTATGTATATGTGAGTATCCAAGCATGTCTGTGCATGAAAGTGTCTGTGTGTGCACATATCTATGTATGTATGTGTATGTATATGCACATGTGTGCATGTGTGTACGTGCATGTGTGCATGTGTTCGTTTGTGTGCATGTGCTTGAATGTGTGTGCGTGTGTGTGTGCACATGCATGCGTGTGTGTGCGTGCATGTGCATGCGTTTGTGTGTGTGTGTGTGTGTTTTCTTCAGACCCTATAAGCAAGCAAATTGCTAAGTTGGGCATGGTGGCTCATACTATCTCAGCATTAGAGAGACTGAGGCAGGAGGATTGCCATGAGCTAAGGGCCAACCTGGACTAAATAGTGACTTCTGAGCCAGCCTAAGATACACAAAGTAAAGCCTTGTCTTCGAAATAAATAAATAATAGAAAATAAATTGTAAAGGTTTTAAATTGCTGAGTTACTGGGGACTGTATTTATTAGGTGAATCTAGCAACTGTCAGAGAAAGGCAATAGCTGATAGTGGTTCCAGTCCATTGCTCCCACCTCAGTCACCAAACTAAATATTCAGGACACATGCCTGTGTGCTCAGACAGAAACTGAGTGAAGAGAGCCGAGCTGGACCAGGCAGCCTGAATCGGGACTCTCCTTTCTGCAGGGACTGGAACCAGTCATGCCTCCACTGCAGCTGGGGACACAGTGTTGGGAAATGCACAGAGCATGCCAGAGGCAAAGCTGTCACTCTGGTGATGGCAAACTGAATCCACCATCAGTCTGTCTGCAGGTCCTTTCCTCCCATGACTGCTGACAGTCTACCGGGGCCCTGGGCTGGCACTCGCCCAGGACCAGTTCGCACCAAACAAAAGTCTAGAGACCAAGGCCAAAGTCTGAGTCCTTGCACCCCACTTCAGCCTGCTGTTCTAGCACTGAGGCGCTTGAGCTTCAGTTTCTCTGTCTGTGAAACGGGGTGACAACACCACTCTCATGGGCCTCTTGTCTCGTGGCTATGGTGAGCTGTATAGTTCACAAACTAAAAACTAGCATGGTGGCTCGGGCCTGTGGTCCAGCATTCGGAAGGCTAAGACAGGAGGATCATGGTGAATGTGAAGTCGGTCTAAGCTTCACAGAGAAACCCTGAGTCCCAAAAGGAATGTGGTAGAGGGCCTACAACTCAGAACCTGCCGGGGCTCTGAGACTGGGAGGGGACTATCCTGCAGCTCAGATGGGACCCACCTCTCTGCCTCCTCTGAGGGGTGGTCTGCTGAATCAGTCTGGGGTCTGCCTTCTTGGGAAAGAATCTACAGCTTGCAAAGAACTGAGTGACTCCCTGACAAGCACCATCACCCACCACCCTGAGCTGCTGAACCCATCCATCCCCACCCTCCCTGCAAGCACAGTCTTCTGCTCAGAATCAAACTTTGGCTCCAGCTAAAATGAGGAGCGAGGACAGGGACTCAGGGACGGGAGGTGGGGACAGAAGGCAGGGTTTGATGTCGGAGCCTCAGCTCTGTGCTCAGGCCAGCAGAGTGTGCTTTTATCTACCAGGCAAATGTGCCAGGGGTGACCCTCGGACGACCATAGCATCCAGAAAGGGCAGTTGGGTCCTGAGCCACACAAGCCATACACTTACTCGCTCCTTCTGCATTTCCTTGCAGGGAACTTCAAAGGTCTGTGCAAGCAAATCGACCACTTTCCAGAGGATGCAGACTACGAGGCGGACACCGCAGAGTACTTCCTCCGTGAGTGCCACCGCTTTTTAATCTCCCTAGCTGAAGGCTCCCTCCAATTGTTCGCTCTGAGAATCCAAATTCAGGCATACTCAGAACCCCGGTTACAGCAGAGGGTAGGAAACCGCTGTTCCCTCCTGACCACCAACTCCCACTCACCCCTCAGATCCTGAAACCTCACCTCCTCCAGGAAGTCACCCTCTTTATCATGCTGAGGGGCATGGGGGGTCCTTGTCTGCTGGGCAACATCCCCCAGTTCTCTTCCAATACTGGGAATGGCACAGACAGGGATTCAGGGAACATTTCTCAAATATTACAAAACCAGCATGCAGTGACAGTACACTTGTACTAGAGAACTGAGAGAAAGATAGGGAGAGAATTTATCCTCCCCCCACCCCCTGCCGCCGCCACAAGTCAAATCAAAGTTAAACCCCAGTGTAGCCACTGTGATCTTAAATCCCCTGAGACATGTTATCAAGAGAAAGCATTTTTGAAGCCCCACAGAAATTTCTCAGCCATCCCCAGAAACCAACACAGACCTTGTTAGCTATCAAAAGGGATTTCCCAGAGAGGAGCTGAGGGTCCTTGAGGGCTGGGGCAGCCAGGCTAAAGGCTCTCAGGCTCTGGATGAAAGGCTTACTCATGAAGTCCCAGGAGGTCCCCGCCTCTGCTCTGCTCCTCTGCCCCTCCCGGACAGCATCCCATTTTACACCACCCGGGATCCTGTTGAAGAAAAAACAATGCAGGAGGCACTTTATTATATGGCTCGCCCCTCTCTCTTGGTAATTACTACTGGTGTCAGAGGCAACAGCTTGCAGGTTGCCTGGGATCCAGTTTCCCTGAAAAGCCTATGTGAAGTGGCACTGGTGAGCCAGCCAGGAAGAGAACACAACACAATCTATAGATTATTTATTGTTTACTTATTTACTTACTGGTTTTCTGAGGTGGGGTTGCTCTGTGTAGTCCTGGCTGTCCTAAAACTCACTCTGTAGACCGTATTGGCCTTGAACTCAGAGATCTGTCTGCCTCTACCTCCTGAGTGCTGTGATTAAAGGTGTGCACCACCATGCCTGTGCAGTTTTTTAAGGGGATCATGGCAAGGAAAATATGAGTGTCATCATTTCCTTTTCTGAATTCCCTTGAGATTTGTTCTTAAGTAGAATTCCCTCGGGGCCATCTGATTGTCATTACCTGTGACTGTATCTGGAATCAGACAACACAACAAACGTGGATTGGGTGCCTGCTATGTACTGGGGCTTGTGCTGAGCAGTAGGGAGGCCTGAGTGGACGGGTGGGACAGTCCCTGGTGCCAGTAAGAGCAGGCTTGAGGGGGAGGGCCCTCGGAGACAGCTGATCCCAGGATAGTCTGATAGAAACAAGACCTGGATACAGAAGTAGGAGGGTGAAGCTGGGCCCCACACACACCTGGGCCCCAAGTCTCACCTGGCCAAGCACAGTGAGGGCAAAACACTTCATCAGCAGGACAGAAAGCACCTTGAGGCGGTTTGTCTCACTCAGTATTGTACCCAGAATAGTTGCTCAATAAATGGCTCTCGTGGAGTGCAGGATTCCTCATGGACGCCCTCTGCTGTGCTGTGTCTCTGCTTCCTTAGGGCAAAGAGAGAAATGTGTCAGGGTACTGGCTCATCTTGTTCCTGCACTGAGGCTGGGATTTGTGTCAGCAACATGGGTCCCAAGATCTGACTTGAGCTCACTAAGCAGGGGTTCTAGCGTGTGTATAACTAATGAACGAGCATTTTCTTTCTGCAAAGGATGAGCTAGGAAATGTTCTCAATGTTCAAACCACAGTGGCTCCATCCTAGCCACAGGTACTGGAAGCCTTTGAATAAATGTCCTTTTTCTTAAAGCCAGGGTCTCATGTATCCCAGGCTAACCTTAAATTTACCATAGAGCCAAGAATAACCTTAAGATTAGCATAGAGCCAAGGATGACCTTAAACTTCCAGTTCCCTTTCTTCCCCCACCCCAGTGCTGGGATTACAGGCATGAGCCACTATGCCTGATTTTTAATTGGATATCAATTGTTAAGGAAAAAATGACACAGGATTCTTGTGGCACTTCCCATGAAAGTCCAGTCCCAAAAGCTTGCAGCAGCCTGCCTAGGGTGTGCTGGCCCTGAGTTGTATAATGGAGTAGTCTGAGCGAGACAGCTTGGTTTGGGGAAGGTCAGAGTCACTGTTTCTGTCATTCTGTGGAGCCGGAAGAAACGGAAGGCAAGGATGACTTCTCTAGAAGCGGCTTTGCCCTCATACATCTTTTCTGGTTCAAAAGCCCCTCCTGGGCCCCTCTCACCCCTGCCTGCATTCCCATCTCATGCTTTATCACCCCACACTGCAATTTTGCTGGTTTGCACCCAGAGTCCTGGCAAGACAGGAGCTTCCTAGTCTCTGCCCCATGCATGTCTTCACCCCCATCCAGCACAGTGCCTGACAGGGAGACGGGGTCTGGTGAGGCGCTTTCCTGACAGACCAAAGAAGTGACAGGATAGGTGAATGGGTGTGGAGGAAGTCATGGCTGAAATATCAACAGGGCTAAAGCAAGCAGCAGGGCCTTCCAGAAGAATTGCAGAGGGCCAGCTTAGGTGGATGGATCTTACCTGGAAGTAGGTAGAGCCTGAGTCTGTCCAGAGTCCAGGTTAGTTAAACCCACCACCTTAGTTCACATGGCTATGCCTCTCACTTGAGAAGCTGGGAGAGAGAAAGAATTAGTGCTGAGGGCTAGCTACCTAGGGAAAGACTAGGGACCTAAAACCTATGTCTCATACAGAAGTAGAAGGCAGCCTGGGGAGTTGAGGGAGCCTGTTCTCCCTGGAATGTTCTCCACAGAGGCGTTCCCAAAAGGGTTTCCTAAGATGTTACCAAAGTGTAAATTTTGGTTCTAAAAGGATCATTCAGTCATCCACCGTGACATATTTACTAAGCACCCACTGTGTGCCAGACTGTGGGTAGGTACTATTGTCAGTACTCAGGGTGTGCCAGACTACGGGGCCTTTGGGAAGGCTGTATCCTAGTGGAGGCAAGAAGGAGTGAGCAAGAGCCCTGCCTGAGATGGCCTCAGAAAATGGAGTGTGATGGGGAAAGACAGGAGAAGGGTGTCACCTAGATGAGGGACCAAAACATCCTTTCTTAATTAGGAAAGGGGAAACAGTGAGAGGATTTCTTGGGAGGAGTCAACTTAGTGAAGGGAACCACTAAGCAAAGGTTTTGAAGCAACACAACACCCATCTTTGGTCAACACAACAATGTCAGCCTAGCTAGAGTCCAGCCTGCAGCCTAAGATAGCAGAGACATAGAAGGGTCCCAGACTTGTGTGTCTGGGGAGAGGGTCAAATGTCCTTCTGAGTGAGATGGGGCCTGGTCTGGAAAGGGCAGCTAGCCATGAGGGGCAGGGGACTAAAGGCAGTAATGGAGGCAGCGAGGCCAGTTCCAGCTTTGAGAGGCAGACATGGTTCAGACCAGAGAGAGGTGAAACAGGGTAAAGCCAGCGAAGCTGGGGCAGCCAGAGACTGGGGTGGCTGAAGGCCAGGCAGCTGGTAGAAGGCTCGACATTGAACCCCAAGTAGAGAACTCTGAACGGGACAGAGTGAAAGGCAGGGAAAGGGTTCAACCAATGGAGACACCAGAGACTTTCCCCTGAAGGCAGCTCTGCCATTAGACCTCTGAACTTAAGGGGACAGTGGCCATGCAGGGTGGACTCCAGAAAGGTAATGAGTGCCCCAGTGGTTATAGGATCACAAGCACCTGTCTTACTGTTCCTGTTGCTATGGTAAAATACCTAACAGGAGCACCTCAAGGAAGAAAGGGCTTACGCTGGCTCACAGTTCAAGAAGACAGCCCATCATGGCAGGAGAGTCAGGCAGCAGGATCTTAAAGCCGCTGGCCCTGTCACATCCATAGCAGAGAGTGAGAGTGATGAGCGCAGGCTGCCACTCAGCCCCCCTTCTCCACTTACACAATTCAGAATCCCAGCTAGAGAATGGGGCCACCCACAGTGGGCAGGTCTTCACACCACAATAAAATCAAGATGACCCAGACAGGCATACCCAGAGGCTCACCTCCATCAAGTCGACAACACTAACCATGATACCACTCAACCCTGCCCCACTCAGGGCAGGGTCAGACCTGTGCCAACTCCAGCTCCCTGTACCCACCCAGTCCAGGGCCGGCTGAAGCGCTCTTCTGGAATGAGGCAAGCTCTGAAGATATACAAGTGTGAGCGGAGCAAGCTTGAGCCTAGCCAGACAAGTCCTAGGTCACGGGAGCCCACCAAGGGTACTTACCTGGGCTCCTTTGAGGCTGAGAGCATATCAGTGCTCAAGAGAGGTGAGGGCCAAGCTGCTCAAGGCCCAGTCTGGCACCCAGTTCAAGTACCAGCTCAGCGCTAACCTAGCCGGCACCTTCACCTCTCTGACCAAAGTCACCTGGCTATAAAAATTAGGATATCACCTACCAAACAGCATCATTGTGAGAGTCAGGGGCTACATTGAAACATCCATTTCTCTGTCCCCACCCAAGCCTTCTCATTTTGTTTCTGACTTCAGGTTTGAAATATAATTTGAACAGAGATTATACATATTTTTCTAAAACAAAAAAAAACAACAAACAAACAAACTAAACTCTATAAAGACCCAGGAGTGGCGATACAAGTCTGTAATCCCAGCCCTCAGGAGGTGAAGGAAGGAAAATCAGGAGTTCAAGGCCAGCCTAGCTCTGGCTCCACCTCCTCCCTTAAGAAAGAAGAATGAGGAGGAGGAGGAGGAGGAGGAGGAGGAGGAGGAGGAGGAGGAGGAGGAGGAGGAAGAAGAAGAAGAAGAAGAAGAAGAAGAAGAAGAAGAAGAAGAAGAAGAAGAAGAAGAAGAAGAAGAAGAAGAAGAAGAAGAAGAAGAAGAAGAAGAAGAGAAAGCTATGAGCTTCTTCCATCCAGGCATTCACACAGAGCCTCACTGTGTCCCAGGCACTGTGCTAAGGGCTGGGATGCCAGAGAGAACACTGCAATGCAAACCCTGGTCCTGATGAAAGGAGACACTGAGGAGAGAAGCAAGCATAAGATCCCTGAGGGCATGAGGACTACAGCACCATGGAGCCAAAGTCAGAGTGTGGGGGAGGTGGGTGTTTCCATATGGTAAGACCAGGGAAGGCTTCTCAGAGGACCTAGCCTTCAGGTGGGTATGAGGCCCCCTCGCCTCCAACAGATGCCAAGTGCCATGCCCAGGCTGTTCAGATTTCACTAAAATGATAGAGGTATAAGGAAAGGGGCACAGCCAGAAAAGAGGGCTTTCCCCCAGCATCTCTGCCCAATTCACACAGAGGTATCTGAGCCCATTTTCAGTGTTTTGAACTCACTCCAAAGAAAATAGAGATATGAGCAGAAGTGGGCAGGGTGTGGCTCTGCCTGTCCCTTTTGTCTCTGGCCTTTAGGCTCTTCCCAAGCCCAAGACCATGGTAAGATGAACCATGACAGGGTGAACTTAGCCCTGCCAAACCTGTACCTCCGTCTTCCTGGGGCCTTAAGCCTCCAAAGCTGTCACCTTAGAGACAAGTGTATCTTCCTCCTTCCCTTCCAAGTGTGAACGCCTCACAGTCTTCGAATCCTCCAGCAGCAGCCTCCTTCCTGTAGGCTAGACCCTCCTCCAGGTGCTAAGGATGTGAAAGCTGACAGCAGCCGCGGAGGCCTGGCCTCAGGTGCCTAAGATTTGCAATCAACGAAATTAGCAAGTTTGTCCTAAAGCATGTTAGACTGTGCAGTGTGGTGCTGTGCTGTGCTGTGCCACAGGGAGTCAAGCCCTGCTGCCAGGGTCAGGGTGGGGCTGACAGCACTCACGGGGAGTGTGAGCAGTAATCTGAAGAACAAAACAGAGTGAGCTGAGCAGAAGGAGCCAGCGTGCCACCTCTGCCCTCCTTGCTCACCCAGGGTGACTTGGGACAGAGGAGGAATACAGGGGGTTCTAAAAGAGGGTGACTAGACAGGAGTCTAAAGCTCAGCTCCTGGTCAGTAGAAGAAACAGGGTGCACCTGCTCACAAGCCTTCCTGAGAGCCTAGTGCAAGGAAGGGTCTCCATGAGGGGAGAGATGGATGGATAGATGCATGCACAGTCTTCATCTCTGGTCCACCATCAATCCTGGGTCAGAGTCCAGGGCCTCAGTAATGTGGGACCCCCTCACCCCACTCTTTGTTCCCAATACCTTTGCTAAGTGTGACGGTCTGGGACTCATCTCTGCCCCCACTAGAGATGAAAGATCACACTGTTCTACTCAGCACTGTGAGCCATAAGATGTGCCTGTCCTGGTGGCCCCTGCCTCTTTTTTAGTCTGAGTAAGGAAAAGGAAGAGTTGGCTAGTGGCCACCACCCCCTTGCAAATGCCAACATATGTCTCTGCTAGGGTCTACATCTGTGCTGTGTTATGTGTCTGGCACCTCTGTGTCCATACATCTAAGTGTCTGTCTGTTTGCCTGTCTGTGTGTCTGTCTGTATGTATGTATCTTCACATCTTTCTGTGTCAGGGGTAGGTCTCAGTGTGCTAGGGCTGTCCCTGCTATGTCCATAAGATGGAAATTTGTGGTTTTAGTCTCCCCATGTGGCTTGGAGTAGGGGGAAAAGAATCAGTGCAATAAGTCCCTGTCCACAATCACATATTAAGCACCTACTGTATGTCAGACACCGAAATCTATAATATTGTAGACTTTCATAGCACAGGACCAACAGGTAGGATCAGGTCCCTACTCAACAGTGTCTGGAGCTAGAACTTGAGGGGGAGGGCCAGGATTAATATGCTAGATGTCACACATACTCACACAAACAGAGAGGGGAGAGAGAGAGAGAGAGAGAAAGAGGCCTGCACGTACTTTCTCAAACACAGCAGAGCTGGGTACCTCACACACATGGACCACAAGAAGGAAGTGAGGGAGCAGGAGCTGAGGAATCCAGACATAGCTACCTACCACCTCTGCTCAACATACAGAGTCACACCTGAGTTATGGGCTCCTCACCTCAGCTCAGAGGGCAACTGAAGCAATGGGCCTTCCTCAAGGATAGTCATCCCACTAGGTAGGAAGGACACCGACACGGAGGATAAAGTAACACACTGAGCTGGGCCATCAGGAGAGAGGAGAGAAGAGCCACATGGGCATGGCTGCAGAGGTCCAAATCCAACAACCTCTTCAGCTGCCTCCCTGGCCTCGTCTTCAATGTTCTCTCTCAAGGTTGTGTTGAGGATGGAATGAGCTGGCTTAAGACATTGTTTCTGAGCAGCCAGGAGCACAAGAAGCACTCAGAAGGTATTAGCCATTGTGGTTGCTTAGTGTGGCAGTGTGAGTGATGATCACGGTGGTGATGAGAACAAAGAGGAGGAGGCTGGGATGGGAACAGAGCTTCCCTTCTTTCCTTTCCAGTGGGTTCCTCAAGCCAAAAGCAGCCTTTGGGGGGGTGGCTGGAGCTACAGTCATTGCGCACACACACACACACACACACACACACACACACACACACCCCGCTGGAGGTGGGGGGTACCTCTGGTCCAAGAGCAGCCACGGCAGGCATCTCTGACATTGGCAGGCTCAGAGACAGCATCACTTTTACCCTGAGGGAGACACTACCCACCCTATATGTGAGGATTAGAAACAGAGAACATGGTCGGATGCTCAGACTCAAAGCCTGGCTGACTCCTGAGTGTGCTGGGCTCAGCCAGGGGAGAAGAAGCCAGCTGGAAGGTGGCAGGCCATGAGAGCCAGGATGTGCAACAGTAGGTGGGTGGGAAGGGTCATGGTAAGGAGGGGGTGTGCCTACCAGAGGGTAGAGGGGAGTGAAGGAGCCCCACCTGGGATAAGGGGTAAGTGACGCTGCTCTTCTCTAGGATGGGAACAGGCTACATTAGTCTTTGTTTTGTTTTGTTTTTTTTCATTTTCCACTTTGTTCTATGGCACTGGGAATCAAACCCATGGCCTTGCGTGCACTAGGCAAGCTCTCTACCTCTGAGCTACAACCCCAGTCCTGGTCTTGGTTTCGGTTAAGATTCTTCTCCTTGCTGGAATGTGAAGAACTTGGGGACCCCAAGAAGGAGAGCTACACATAGTGTCCTCCCACCCCATCCAACTCACAGACACCCTCAGCTCAGGCCCAGAGACTGCTTGTCTGTAATGAGGGCAGAGATGAAACTAGGTTTCAGGCCATACAAGGTCACCCTCCCACCTTGGAGGACGTCCCCGCCCTTCCTTCCTTTTGTCCCTACCTCCACTTACCCTACCAGGCATTCAAGAGTTTCCTAGGACGCTGAGCTTGCAGTAAACAGGAAAATGAGGTGCCAAGGTCTAAGTTGGGGAATTGGAACAAAAAGGCCTAAATTCCAGATGGCTGTGTGTAGGTTTTTTTTTTTAACTTTTATTCTTTTTATTATTTGGGGCTCTTTGCTCTTTTGGTCTTTTGTTCTTCAAGGCCCCGCCACCCAGCTCCCAAATAAATCACACAGAAGCTTATACTTTCTTGTAAACACCGCCTTAGTTTGGCTTGTTTCTTGCCAGCTTTTCTTTTTTAATTAATTAATTAATTTTTTAAAGCAATCTTTTCTCATTTTACATACCAATCCCAGTTCCCTCTCCCTTCCCTCCTCCTGCTCTCTCCACGTTCCCCTCCACCCCACCCTCCATCCACGCCTCAGACAGTGTAAGTGTAAGGCTTCCCATAGGGAGTCAACAAAGACTAGCACATCATTTTGAGGCAGGACCAAAGCCCTCCCACTATATCTAGGCTAAGCAAGGTATTCCTTCAAAGAGAATGGGCTCCAAAAAGCCAGTTCAAGCAGCAGGGATAAATCCTGGTCCCACTCCCAGTGACCCAGACTGCCCCAGCCATACAACTGTCACCCACATTCTGAGGGCCTAGTTTGGTCCTGCACTGGTTCCCCCACTGTCAGTCTGGAGTCAGTGAGCTCCCATTAGCTCAAGTAAGCTGTTTCAGTGGATATCCCCATCATGGCCTTGATCCCTTTGCTCATATTACCGCTCTTCCCTCTCTTTCACTGAACTTTGGAAGCTCGGTCCAGTGCTTTGATGTGGATCTCTGCATCTGCTTCCATCAGTTGCTGGACAAAGGTTCTGTGATGATAATTAAGGTAGTCATCAATCTGACTACAGGGGAAGGCCAGTTCAGGCACCCTCTCCGCTATTGCTTAGGGTCTTAGTTGGGGTCATCCTTGTGGATTCCTGAGAATTTCCCTAGTGCCAGGCTTCTCACTAGCCCCATAATGGCTCCCTCAATCAAGCTATCTCTTTTCTTGCTCTCCCTCTCTGTCTTTCCCCCATCTCGACCATCCCATTCCCTCATGTTCTCCTCTCTCCCCTCCCCCTCCTGCCACTCTCCCTTCTACCCCCCACCCCCTGAGTGAGGTAACCCAGACCCAGAAAGACAAACACTGTATGTACTCACTCGTAAGTGGATACTAGACGTAAAGCAAAGGACAACCAGACTACAGTCCACAGCCCCAGAGAAGCTAGGGAACAAGGAGAACCCTGAGAGAAACATGCATGGATCCCCCTGGGAAGGGGAAATAGACAAGATCTCCTGAGAAACTTGCCAGCTTTTCTTAAATTATCCCAACTACCTTTTTCCTCTGGGCTTTTTCCTTTTATTATTTCTATAAATATATATATATTTCTATATATATTCTATATTTGACTTTCACTCTTACTTCGTAGCTGGTTTGGTGACTAGGTGACCCCTGATTCCCTCCTTTCCTTGTTTTCTTGCTCCTTTTGTTGTTTTTGTTTTTGGTTTTTGGTTTTCAAGACAGGGTTTCTCTGTAGCTTTTTGGAGCCTGTCCTGAATTAGCTCTTGTAGGCCAGGCTGGCCTCGAACTCACAGAGATCCGCCTGCCTCTGCCTCCTTAGTGCTGGGGTTAAAGGCATGCACCATCACCGCCCGGCCTCTTGCTCCTTCTCTTCTAGATTTCCTATTCTATTTATCTCTTCACCTGCCAGCCCCGCCTATCCCTTCCCCTGCCTCGCTAGTGTTTATTAGACCATCAGGTGTTTTAGGCAGGCAAAGAATCACAACTTTACAGAGTTAAACAAATGCAGCATAAACAAAAGCAACACACCTTAAAATAATATTCTACAACAGCTGCGCTCTGTAACCTTAAGCAAATCACTCAATCTCTCTGAACCTCCAGTGAATAAGTATACTCAGTTCACACTCCCCAGCCACCACGGGGAACTCATGAGGGAAGTCCGAGTTGAGGTTTGCCCCCTACAGATTTTGGAGGGAAAGAACATCCTCAAAGCTCTTGAATTCAGGCCTCCAGGAGAGCTACCAGCCCCGTGCCTCCACTTCACAGATACGGGGGAAACTGAGACCCAGAAAAAGAGATGCTGTTCAGGACCTTTCTGGGACCAGGATCTGGGCACAATCTCCGCCATGCATCCCTTGCCCAAGCCTTCAGCAGGGACTAAGGGACAGGGACCTTCCCCCAGAAGTCAGAGCAGGCAGGGAGTTGTCAAGTCCTACAGCAAGGAAGTCTGTCCAGGCCCTGGCTAGCAGCCAAACAGAGCAGGGCAGCACTAGTGTTCCTGCCCTGGCCAGTTCCTCTCAGCCCTCATGCTCATTTCAGTGCTCCTTGGTTTAGTGGCTGCTGAATCACAAACCTTCACTTAACGAACACCCACCTCAGGAACCCAAATCCCAAGAGATCATCCCAGCAGCATCGTGCAGCCTGTCGTCAAAACTGACAGCCCAAGTTTAATGCCTGGGAACCACATGGAAGGACACTCCCACGACTTGTTTTCTGACCTCCACTCATACACCACAACACACACAGGCTCTCCCCACCCCCACACCATAGATATAGATAGATAGATAGATAGATAGATAGATAGATAGATAGATAGATAGATAGATAGATAGATGAAAGGTGGATGGATAGCTAAATAGATGGATGATAGAAGATAGATAGATAGATAGATAGATAGATAGATAGATAGATAGATAGATAGATAGATAGATATTATCTAGGTAGATGGGTGGATGAATGGATAGAAAGAAGATAAATAATATAGATCTTTTATTATTTTTAAAGCCTAAGAGAAACAATAGCCACACCCACTCTGGTTTCATAACAGCAACATCTCCTGATCCTGTGGGGACCTGACCTGAACATTTTGCCCAGGCTCCTCCCCACAGCAGTTGAGAAGCTGGCTGTACTCCTTCCTGATCTCTACACATAGAGCTGGGGAAACTGAGGCACAGGGCCAGGCAGCATGGCCAACAGAGATGCTCAGACAGCTATCTCCCAACACAGCCAATACTGCCCCCAAGTAGCCCCAGCACATCTTCCATGAGGCATCACAGAGAACAAATGGGTGCTGAGCACTCAACTGTGTCCCTAACCTGACAGTAGCCTGATTCATTCTCACAGTCACCCTATGGCTATGGCTGTATCCCCGTCATATAGATGGGAAAGCCAGGCAGAGACCACACAGTCATTGAGGCAGCCTGTGCCTGCACCTGAGCGCGCTCTCTCTCTCTCTCTCTCTCCTTCATGCCCTTCCTTTCTCCCTGCCAATCTCTCTGCACCTCTTTCCAACACACACACATATGCACACACACCTATTTTACATCTAGTTTCATTTTTGTTCCAATTGGCTGGTTCACTACACCAATCAGTTGGAACAAAAAGGGGGTTCAGGCAGGATTCAAGAGCCTAAAATGTTCTTTCGGTGTAGCATATCTAACACCCAACCCCATCAAGTCCCAGTGGGCTAGCATTCACAGAGTTCAACACTGTGCAGGAACCGGGGAGTTGTCCTCAGTGTGCTAACCATGGTGACTACTGGGGTACAAGACAGGCAAATGGTTAAGATGGCAATCTGGCCCAGAGGAAGGATCCCAGGGACACAGGATAGTCACAACGAGGGGAGCCTGATGGGTCCCCTAGTGCAGTGCCAGCATAGTGCAGACCTGAAGCCAGAAAAAGGGGAGACAAACAGAAGAGCCAGCAGTAGGCCGGATCTTCTAACGCCACTCACCCACCCGACTCCCGGTCACCAAGCGCCACCCGCCCACTCTGCCAGATGGAGAAAAGGAACAACATGGCCTCTGTGTGCTGCTGTCCACCGGATGAGCCCACCCTGAAGAGCAATTTCACAGTGTGATGGCCATAGGAGTTGGTTCCCTGAAGCCTGAGATCACAAACATGATTTACCAAGAGAATCTGGCAAAGAGGACCAACAGAGAATGTTGGCTAAGTGTCCCTATTCCCCAACCACCCACCCCAACTCACCCCTACTCCCACCCTTGGCAGAGGCAAGAGGCCACTTCCTAAGCATGGTTCTTCCACAGTGCTTAGGATATTTGACACTTCTGCCACCAACACAGAAAATAGGAATTGAGCTTGATTACGGTAGTGCATGCCCATAATGCCAGCACCCAGAAGACTGAGGCCAGCCTGGGCTATACAACTCGTTCTGGCCAGGCTAAGCTACAAAGACCCTGTCAAAGCCAGGAGAGAGGGAAGACAAGGAAATAGAATAAAGTGCCCCATACACAAACACTTCACTTACAAAAGCCCCTTCATTTCTTCTTTTGGGAGAAAACCTGTTAGGATTTTCATCTTCTCTGGGCAGTCACCACATTCTGGACCCCAATCCTCAGGCCTTAGGACTAAGGGCAGGGAGACCTCATCTGTGTCTATGGAGCCCACATAAACAACATAACATGCTCGGCTCCTGGGAGACAGCTGCCTGGCCCACAACACTCGGATATAGTCCTGGAAAACCTCAGACTAGGAATGTCTGAACCTGGAGTTCTTCCTCTTCCCTCTCCTCCTTCCCTCCTCCTCCTTCTTTCTTCCTCACCTCCTCCTCCCCTCCTCCCCCTCTGGCCTGGCATGGCCTGTCTCTACAAAGTTTGTTCTCTCCTTGCCTCCATGTGTATTTTTCCAGTCAGCCCACAAGGCTGAACCCACAGGAAAGCACTTCACCACTTCTAGCCACTTCCCAAGAGTCTCTCAGTCCTGCCCTCCTCTGCCCAGATCCTGGAGTGTACCCACACTGGAGCAATTCCCACTGCCAGGGCCAGCAGTCTTCCTCTATGCTCTCCAGTCACTCTTGACTTTGCTTCTCCAGCCCTCCCTATTAGTTTCCCTGTGTGTCCCCATGCCCTGAAATCTAAAGCACACTCCTTACCCTGACCCACAATGCCCCCACTCTCAGTTCTCAGAGCCCATCACACACATACCCCACGGGGCTTTTCAGTCAGAACACTTCATCCCGGCTCTGTTGCTGTCTGGTGACATGTATGTCCCTCACCAGGACATAGTTCCATAAAAATGGGGCAAGGCTTGTTTTCATGCACTCAGGAACTGGGCACAGGGGTGGCACTCCCACCAGGCAAGAGCAAAGAACCCTCCATCGCAGACAGCCATCCCTGTCTCAGTGCAGTGTGCACTGTCAATCAGAAGGACCCAGCCACAGCCACCAGACAGAATCCCACCAAGGCCCGTGTGAATCCAGCTTCCAGGGGCTGGTGTGAGCTTTTAAAAGGCAGACCCTGTCAACCACATTCAGAGGGACTAGTTTGGTCCTATACTTGTTCCTTCTCAGTCCAACTGGAGTTGGTGAGCTCCCATTAGCTCAGGTAGACTTTCAGTGGATGAACCCTTCATGGTCTTGATCTCTTTGTTCATATTGGGAGGGTGTGTGGAGGGAATGGGAGGAGGGGAAGGAGTGGGAATTTGGATTGGTATTTTTTAAAAAATATTAAAAAAAAATTTAAAAGGCAGACCCTGAAAGACACAAAATTCTCACAGCAGAAGAGAAGAGCTGGGTATCTGATTGTCTTGAGTCCCTTTGCATTAGGGCAGTCTCCTCTGATGAACACAGGTATGCTGCGGGCAGAAAGAGCCACCTCCTTGGAGAAGGTGGCCAGAGTCCTCCTGCTGTATCCATAGGAAAGGGCAGAATCATCTATGTAGCAGTCCACACTGAAGATGGAACCAGAGTCCAGCTCCTTCCACCTCCCAGCTCCCTCCTAAACTCCTGGGAGAGCCCTGGTGCTGTTCTGGATTAGAAACCCTGCTCACTGGGCAGTGGCGATCCACTCCTTTAATCCCAGCACTCAGGGGGCATCTTTGTGAGTTCGAGGTCAGCCTGGGCTACAGAGTGAGCTTCAGGGCAGCCAGGGAAGTCGTATAGAGAAACCCTATCTTGGGAAAAGAAGGAAGGAAGGAGGGATGGAGGGAGGAATGCTGCTCACTAGCTAGGTAGCTTTAAACAAGTTGTCCCATCTTTCCGAGTTCAGTTTTCTCCTCTCTAATTACAGCAACATTGTAACATGTGTTAAGACCCAGCACAAAGAAGCTTCTCGCTTCTCCAGGCTGTCAGGGAGCTTTTGCCATCCCTATGTACTTGTACTAATGGGAATTGAGGAAGCCATGAACTATGCTTGTGTGCACATGTATGTGTGTGTGTGTTTGTCTCCATGTTTGTGCACATGAGTGCTTGGGTTGGGGCCCAGTTAGAAACAGAATGTATTTTCTAAGAATTAGTTTACAAGAGAACACATCTCCCAAAGGCCTGGGGAGGAAAGCAGCCCTGCCGGCAGGGTGCTGAGACTTCAGAGTAAGCCTCTGGCCCAACCTCTATCTGGGACCTGCCTGGATATAGAACTCTGCATGTCATCAGGTCCTCTGCTCCCACCATAAAACTGTCTACTCACCAAAGAGCAGTAGTGAGCATCTAGACTCTCCCATAGGTAAGGGGTGGGGTTACAAGGAATGCCCCAAAATTCTGTTTAAAAGCCCAGGTCTATCCCTTTAATATCAGCACTGCAGAAGCAGGCATATCTCTGGGACTTTGAAGACAGCCTGGTCTACATAGTGATTTCCAAGGCTCTGCCTCAAAGAAAATGAAAAAAAAAAAAAGAAAGGAGGATGGAGGGAGGGGGAGGGAAGAGAGAAAGAAGAGGAAGAGGAGCTGTTCCCTAGCTAGCATGGCAATGCATACCTATAATCCCCTGCACTTGAGATGAGAGGATCCCTGGTTCAAGGTCAGCCAGGTCCACATAGTGAGAAAGACAGACAGAAAGAGAGGGGGAGGGGGAGAGATAGAGAGATACGGTGGGGGGGAGGCTTTTCTCTCACAGATCCTCAGCCTTTGGCCACACAACAGGACAAGGATAAGGACATACCTGGCATCTTCACCCCCAAACTATACCATAACCAGTCCCTGGGCTTGGCTCAAAGGACCCATGACTTACAAACCCCAACTTGATTAGAAGCCACTGAGGGAGCCATAAAGGCACCAGGGCCTGGTGATAGAGCTCTCTCGTCCTAGCACTCAGAAAGCTGAGACAGACACATCCTAACTGCAGTGGGCTACTGAGGGAGTTCAAGGACACCCCAGACAATTTAGACCCTGTCTAGAAAGGTAAAAGGAGAACTGAGTGTGCAAATCAGTGGTAGGGTACTTTCTTAGGATGTGGGGGGCCTTGGGTTTAATCTACAGCACCCAGGGGGAGGTAGCCACAGAGGCAACCATAACATCTAACCAGGCCCCAGGCCTTCAGTTCTACCCCCGCCTGGTCACAGCTCCAGGAACCTGGAGTCAACTGGGTCATGATGGCACTTGCTATGCAGTTGACTTTGGATAAGGAAAGACGTATGACTTTGCAGGGACCCTAGGAGCCTCTGCAGACTGGCATTCCTTAAATGCTGACCCCCCACAAACAGACATACCCAGCTGTACTCCCCTGTGTGTCCACGCCCTCTTGCTGCCCTGCTGCTACCCTCCTCTCTGTCGCCTTTCTAAGCGTCCTGCCAGCCAGGCCTTCCTTGCTCCCTCATCCCAAGGCCCTGAGTATCTCTTTTCCACTATCTCTTTGTAATATGCCTGCCTACTGCCCTTTCTGAACCACTTCATTCACTCCACGAGTATGCACTGGAGGTCTCCTGTGTCTCTGAAAAGAGTGAATGAAGAAGGAAGCTTTAAAAAGAGGCATAGACGGCCCTTTGAGCTCTATGACTTTCGATGAAAATCTACACACAAGCTAGCACTGACTATGACAACTGTCGTTTGCTGCTCTGTGGACATATTGTATAAACCCAGTACCCGAACTGACTCATTTAGCCTTCACAAAGCTCCTTGGAGACAGACCATCCCTGTCTTACTGAGGTGTGGACACACAAGATGGCATCCCCAAACTTAGACAGCTAATAATTGCTACAGCCAGACTCCAGTCCAAGCCCTGTGACTCCACCTGCCTCCAAGTATCCTCAAGTACCTCCAAGCACCAAGGAGGAGGGAACTAACAGGTTTTATAGAAAGAAGCCAGGGAAGGTGATACCGAGGAGGAGACTTTGAACTGAGTTTTTGAGAGATGAGAAGTTTGCCGAGGGAAAGAGAACAGGAAAGACATCCTAGTAAGGAAACTAAGTACAGCATGAGAGGATACATCCCAGGAGGCTGACTTGCCAGGGCAAGAAAACATGGAGACCAAAAGGCAGGATGCTGAACTGGGTGAAGGCCAAGTGACACAAGGCCCTGTGCATCTGGCAGGGTTCTGGAGTCTGGTCCTAAAGGTCATAGAGAGCTCTTAGGGCACTTTGAGCTGGGCAGGGACCCTCCTTCCTTCCCTTCCTCATACTGCTAAGCCACCTGGACACCAGGGCTATATTCGTGAAGCCCTGCACCCTGTGTGCTGTTCCCCCCACCCAGATTCCCTGCATTCTTCGCTCTCACTGAGCCTCTGTGCTCTGTGTTCTGCAGGGGCCGTGAGGGCCTCAAGTATCTTCCCCATCCTGAGTGTGATCCTGCTCTTCATGGGTGGCCTCTGCATCGCAGCAAGCGAGTTTTACAAGACACGCCACAACATCATCCTGAGTGCTGGCATCTTCTTCGTGTCTGCAGGTAAGAGGGACATGCATTGAGAGGATGGGGGTGTGGTATCTCCTGCCCGGGCTACAGACTGTGTCTCAGGGGAAGGCTGAGCTAGGACTCCAGTGCATAAACCCCTGTTTCTATGCCCAATGCCCTATCTTCCTCCTACCACTTGAGGAAAAGGCTGACACCCTGGTAACTTTCAGGGCATCAGGCCCACCCCTTTTGCCCTCTGACCTCCCAGCACAAGCAGACTGAGGAAGAGGTAGAGAGAAAAGTTCCAAGGGACCCACCGTTTCCCATTCTATCCTGCATGATGCCCAGCTGCATAAGGGAAGCCGAGGAAGACTGCCCTACAGTGTCCTAGCCAGTGGAGCAGGCAGGCCCCACAGTAAGATACCTTAGCTGTTCCATGATGTTACATGACCTATCACAAGGGCTTCATATGTCCAAGGAACAACAGGAACTGTATCATATGCCATTTAATAAATCTGTCTGCCCCCTAAGAGCACTGACCTTGTCCCGGGACATTCTCTTTCAAAAACATTCAGTTGTGTTCCTTCATAGAGTCCTCTCTGGGGTCTTGTAGGAGTAAGGCCTTGCCTTAGCCCCAGTTTGGAAAGCTCAGACTGTGGCCACTGTGTCTAAAGACTTTGGGCCCCCTTGCCATTCCAGTTGTGGACTGAGCATGGTGCTTAACCCCTCCGTACTCTATGTCTCCATCTGCAGCCTGTTTGTGGAGCACTGGATAGGGAAAGCCATTGTGAGTACTCAGTTAACCGTATCAATTGCTACCACTACCTCATGCTTCATAAGATACCTCTGCCCATACTTGCCAACACTGGTTCCTCCCCTCCTGGCTTTATGAACAGTCAGCATGATAAGATATTAAGGCAGAGCCAGCAAGATGGCTTAGTGAGGAAAAAAGTATTCCACCAAGCCTGATGACATGAGTTTCATTCCTGGGACTCAACACAACAGTAGGAGAGAACCAACTCCCAAAAAGTATCTGACCTCCACACCCAGGTCATGGTCCACTCATACCTAAATAAAGAAACAAAGTTTAAAATTCGAAATGATAATAGGGAGCTTCCAGGTCTATCCTCCCCAGGTCCATCTATTCATAGAAATGAAAGACCAAGCCCTGCCCGTGCCTCTCATTCCCCTAGCATCTCTCCTCTCTGACCCCCTCTTCCTCGGCAGGTCTGAGTAACATCATTGGGATCATCGTGTATATATCAGCCAATGCTGGAGACCCCTCCAAGAGTGACTCCAAAAAGAACAGCTACTCCTATGGCTGGTCCTTCTACTTCGGGGCCCTGTCCTTCATCATCGCCGAGATGGTCGGGGTGCTGGCCGTGCACATGTTTATCGACCGCCACAAACAGCTGCGGGCCACGGCCCGCGCCACCGACTACCTCCAGGCCTCCGCCATCACCCGCATCCCCAGCTACCGCTACCGCTACCAGCGCCGCAGCCGCTCCAGCTCACGCTCCACCGAGCCCTCTCACTCCAGGGACGCCTCACCCGTGGGCGTGAAGGGCTTCAACACCCTGCCGTCCACGGAGATCTCCATGTATACCCTCAGTAGGGACCCCCTGAAGGCTGCCACCACGCCTACCGCCACCTACAACTCGGACAGGGATAACAGCTTTCTCCAGGTCCACAACTGTATCCAGAAGGACAGTAAGGACTCTCTCCACGCCAACACAGCCAACCGCCGGACCACGCCCGTATGAAGACCGTGGAACCCGGGGACCTGGGAGGCTTGGCCCGCGGGCGGGGGAGGGACCGCAGCAGCCACGGGGAAACCTTCCACACGCAAAAAAGCAAACAAACAAACAAGCAAACAAACAAACAAAAAACAAAAAAAACAAAAAAAGAGAAAAACATAGCAAGTAATTTTAAAAAAAGAACAAAATACAAGAGGAACAAAATCAAAACCACAGGCTATGCGGGAAAAATATAACCGAGGGAAGACAAACTTTAAACAAAGCAAGAGGGATAAAATTAAAATAGAAAATAAATCTAAAAGAAAATGCATGATTTCCCATGTACCATTATTTTAACATTTAATAAAAACCAATTTAAATGAAAAAATAAAAGGGAACCAAGATAATGTAAAGAAAAAAAAGACAAAAAAAAAACAAAAAAAAAATGAAGAAAGCAAGAGAGTATTTATTAGGGTTTATGTTGCCTTTGTTTCTGTTTCTGTTTTGTTTTAACTGCAGGGAGAGTTTAAAAATAAAACCACATTCTTTTCCCTTTAACCCCAGAGGGCCCTGCCTCCCGGGGAGAGTAAGGGTAGAGACTCAGGGCCCCCAGGGCCAGGGGAACAATGGTCACTGCCAAGCCCCTGGATCCCTGGCTGGGCCCTGGGATGCTGGGGAAGTTCAATGGCTCTGCAGCCAGCTCTACTCAGCATCAATGGGGCAGTTGCAGGCCTCCAGGTGACCCAAGCCCTTGGTCCGCCCCTGTCCGTTAGGTGCCTGGAGGTGGTGCACTTGGGGCCACCCAGCCCCAAGTTCCCAGTCCTTAATGGTCCTTAACCCACTGTGATGACTTCCTAGGCCTTGGGGAAAGGGAAGGAGAAGGGATGACTGCTGGCGGCTCACAGATAAGCCAGATCCCTGGGATCCTCAGGGGGAGCTTTTGGGGGTCAGTAACCTGAGCTCCTGTCCTTGGAGGCAGGAGACACCCACCCCCAGGGGATATAGAGCAGCCGTCCCTCCTCACCCCTCACCTCAGGGCCACTAGATGACCCTGGGGCGATGGTGGACCCCCACACTCACAGGCCCCCAGCCCCCTGGAAAGGGGGCTCTTTGACCCTTTGGGGGTCTGTGGACTCACTGATGCCCCTCTGGGGACTCAGTGAGTCTAACAACGACATTGCAAAAAGGTTTCTTTTTACAAAAGAAAAAGGAAAACAAGTGGTGATTTTTTTTAAAATAAAAAAACCACAGACTATAAATAAATGTAAATATATAATAAGTGAATTTACTTGCAAGAAAATCAAGTAGTATTTTTTTCTTTTAATTCTTTTCCAGCTTTAAACTGTGAAAACAAAAATTGGGGTGGGGTGGGGGACTTAAAATTTAGCAGGGAACTTGTAAAGACAAAACAGAAAACAAATATAGAAATCCATTAAAACAAACAAATAAAACCCATTGGGAGAGATGTGAGCTGGGCACAGAGCCAGAGAGAAGGGAGAAAGGGCCTACCATCTTCCTAGGGACTGCAGAAAAGGTCTCTTCTTGCCTGCAGGGAGGTGCTGCTGATGGAGAGGGGAGGTACCCCTGCCCCGATTCTACCCACAGTCATACCCACAGCCACTGTCCCCTAGGCTCAGTGCTGCAACAACCACTCATGTTCACACGCAATGTCAACCCTTCCCATCCAACACACAGTCGGGGGTGTGGCTCGAGGCCGCTGACCTATGCCCTCCAAAGCCATGGAAACCAGCCCAACTCCATCACTGGCCTTTGTGCTCCTGTGTGTCCCCCCACACACACTGTACCTTGCATACACGTGAACACACCATTCTCGTACCTGGAAGGGCTCCCATCTGTATTCTAGACTTCATTGCTGTGTGGCCTTTCTGGGCCTTGGTGTCTCACTGTCAGTTCATGGACAGACTGGCTTTAACTCCAAAGGTCCATTCTTAATTTTCATGTGACTTTTAAAAATCTGCCACCAGCCCAATCCAGTGGAAAATGGCCAGGAGCAATCAATGCAGTTCTGATGACATTGAGAGCATTCCTAAATCTCCCTCTATCTATCTATCTATCTGTCTGTCTGTCTGTCTGTCTGTCTGTCTATCTATCTATCTAGTCTATCTATCTATCTCTCTCTATCTCTCTCTCATACACACACACACACACACACACACACACACACACACACCATGTGCCTCCTCACTGTGTTCCCCAGCCCCCAACCCCACATCCAGTGTCAAAGCAAAAATTCATGTATGTGAGCAACTATCCTGCCATGAAGACAGGGAGACACACTGTCCCCAAAGCTCTTTTACCTTTCCTTTTTGAATGCTATAACCCCAGTCATAGTGAGTGGGGAGGCTTCTTTAAATGATGGGTCCCCTGCTGTCTTTGGGGTCAGTGGAAAAGCAGGTCTTCTGGGGTAAAAGATCTCCCTGTATGGAAATTGCTTGCAGAACACTCTCCCAGGCAAATGTCAGTTTGCACCCCAGAGTGAACTGGGGGAGCACTCAGGTTTCCCCTTCTCCTTCCCCAAAGAGGCAAGGGTCAGATCAGACAATGAGAACAGGCTAATCATTTCCTAGCAGCCTCGGGGAGAGGCTACCATCTACCCCCGAGTGTGAGCTCTGCCCCTCTAGCATCAACCAGACTCCCGCTTGGCTTTGCTATGCTGGCATCCGGTGCCTGCTGTGAGTGTTCTCTTCTGAAACTCTCTGGAATTGGAAGGCATGCTGAGGAAGGCTTCTATGGCTTCCTGTCTTGTGTCTGGAAGAGGAACAATCCCCTCCCAGGTCCGCACAAGGCAGATCATCTGCTAGTCCAGTCCAGAAGTTCAGGAAAGGCCTTTGGCCCCATGGCTCAGATCTGCAGGCTAGTTAATATGCAGGGAGGTCAGAACACCTTCCAAACTGGGCAAAAACAGCACCTTATCCTTCCTCGCTCAGTCCTACCCAAGACCCAGCTGATTCCAAACCACCCCAGATCAAGGCCTAGAGACATAGGAAAGGGCCATACAAGTTTGATCCTCTCTGCGGAGGAACTGTGGTCCCAGCTCCCTAAGCTCTGGCCAAGTATTTGAGCAGCAATCGAACTTCTTCCCAGGCAGTGAGACCTGGGGTCAGGCCACCCAAGGACTTGTGGGTGAGAGGTAATATCAGCATGACTGACCAAGAAAGGGCTAGGGGGTCTGGAGGGAAGGGGCATTGCTTCCTGTGATGACTGACAGCTCATACCCAGCTCTGATCAATTCAAGAAACCAATTTCCATTTTATTTTCTTGGTGGGTTTTTTTTTCCAGACTGTTAACAGAAAAAAAAAAATTTTAAAAAGAAGAAACCTAAAAACAAAACGACAAAAAAACAAAATCCTGGTACATGAAATAAAGATTTTTTTTTTTATAGCTTGGTCCTCACTTCCATGAATTCCTTTCATTGCTTTTCCAACTCCTGGCAACCCATTTAAAGCAGTTCTCAGAGTTGCTATGAACTCTCAGAGTTGAGGGGAGGTAGACGCAGACGACATGCAGTAAAGCATCCAAACTTCCAAAGTCAGGACTCCCTCTCTCCAGCATTCCTTCGTGACAATTACACGCCTCCTGTGATAGGGAGCTTGCCCCCTCAAAAGGTGGTGGAGGCCAGTGCCAAGCAGCTCTCTGGCAAGTCCCTGCTGTCACTGTCCATCCATTCCCTTCACGCTCCAGCAACTCTGGTCCCGCCTCACGTGACTGTGCCCCCATTTTTGAAAGCAGAGCTTATGCCATCCTTGAACTCTCTCCCCTCTCAACAAGCCAGCCCCCCACTCACTAGCCCACTGCTCCCTTCGTCTATGCAGCCTGGAATAGACAGAACGCTGAGCTCTGAAGGCTTCCTACAGACTAGAATCTTCAGAGGGAGCCAGGAGCTTCCACAAGAATCGGGAGGGTCTTGTAGGAGACTCTCACTTGACAAAGTAGAAGAGATAAGAGGGTTTGATCTTGACCTTGGAGAGAGGCCCCATACAGGGGGCTGGTGAAGGACAAAGCCAGCATTTAGCCCTGCTGGCCCACTCATGGAAAGAGGGCCTTTAACACCTCTAAATGTGAATTAAATCTGTTTCATTAGGAACACCTCTAACATCAAAATCTATGATGCCAGACAGGTTTAGAAGAAAGCAAGGGTGTCATATCAAATCAAGACTTAGAAAGTAAACCAAGAAACACTCATCTGGTACACATCTGAAGTTTGGGGGCGTCTTTAACCATATCCCTTTTGCCCACTGCTGAGGACCAAACGCATTACCCCATGCATGCCAGCAAGCACTCTAGCAACTAAGCCACCTCCCAACCTGATCACCAGTTTGACCCACCTGCCTGTCACCTTTCTGAATCTGTTGCCCTTGACCTAGAGGTTAGATGGCTGTGCCGTGGATACAGTGATTAAAAGGAAACAGAGCTGAGCTGGTTTATAGTGGGGTCATTAGCTTGCCGGCTGGAGCTCCAGCTACCTCACTGACTGACAGCCATTATCACCACAGACACATGAACACTCCTTTGTTAAAATGGGTGGCATTTGCCCGCCTGTTTTATTGGTATTATTGGAAGGAGACACACACACCATAAGCCCAGTTTTTACATGGTTCTGGGGATTCAAGCTCAGGTCTTCATGTCTGCGTGGCCAGTGTTTTAATATTTGCATTTAGAAAGCTAAGACAAAGCATGGGAATGGGAAAGAAGTCACTGTAAACAAGCCACAGTCCGTCACCCAGCTCTGGGGACTATAGGGCTCCAGCTGCTACCGTCCCAATGCTGACATGAATAGCGGTGGCTGAGACTACTAGGAGGCCTTTGTGAGGCAAACTATGGTCTAATGTTAGATGAGGGAGCTGAGCCAGCATCCAGATCCCAGGACTGGTGAGGAAAAGGATGAAGTGAGAGCCACACCAACCCAAGAAGAGCAAGGTCCCACACTCAGAGGCCCAGAAAGGTCCATGGGAAGATCCACCATTCAGAATGGCCTGCTCAATTTAGCCCATAGGGGACATACTGTCAAGCCCCACCCCCATAAATTCCAGGCTCTTTGGGGTTCACCCTGAATGAGCATGGGACCCCAAGGCAAGCTCACCAAAAGCGGCTCAGGGATTATAAGCCAAATGTCAACAGCTACAAATCAAACTGAGAACCGGTAACACGTCCTCTCCTGTCCTGACCATACATATTCGTGGTAAGGTTCACTGGGAGAAGTCTTACCCTGCCAGGTCCTGTACCTCAATAACAGTTAACAGCCAAGGTAGTGTCCTGACCTCGGCTTCTCCACCCCCAGTCATCCCCTCCCTCCAGCTCCCATCTCCACTCAACAGAAGCAGGATACCTCTCACTGAGGGACACACTCACAGCCTCCTCAGAACAGCCACTTCTGAAAGCTCACCTTTTGGAGCACAGATGGAAGCCGGTTCTACAGGACCTTTCAGGCAGAAATTCAGAGAGCTAGACTCCAAAGAGGAGCCTACAACATGGTGGGACCTCAGGGCAAGAGCATCTCCTTGGCCAGAAGTTTGTCCTCTTCTGCTCTAGACAGGGCTAACGCAGAGACCCTGAGTGCCAGCCAAGGCCTCAGAAGGGCTCCTGACTAGCTAGTGGTAGTTGAGCCTATGTTTTCTTGCTTGTTTGTTCGTTTGTTTGTTTTATAAGACAGATTTTCCTGTTTTATAAGACAGAGTCTCCTGCAGCCCAGGCTGGCCTTGAACACCCTATGTAACCAAGGATCATCCTGAACTTTTGATCTTTCTGCCTACCTCCCAAGTATACCAACCACTACCATGTTTGTGTGGTTTGCGAGCTGGTGCAGGGGCTTCTATGTATGTATGCTAAGCAGGAGCTCTACTGATGCAAACTACATCCCCAACCTCCCTATGGCTTTTGAACAGAGATCCCAACACTACAAACCCAGCCTCAGGACTCTGGCTCCAGTAGGTACAGTCAAGAGCTATAAAAATTTCTGAGAAGCTGTGTCTCTTGTTGATGAAGCCCCCAGTTGGAGGCCAGAGAGAGAAAGTCACATTCTAGCAAACTGGTTTTTAGCAGCCAAGGGCCCCAGCTTCTTGTCTCCTCGACCTACCCACTACCCCATGGAATAGAGATCTGAGGGACACCTCCCTCCTCCTTCATCTCCACACCAGACTGGTTCCTTTGCTGCACCCTTCCAGCTACCAGCCAGCATCTCTCAGTGCATCCATACAGTAGGGCAGAGTGTGCTGTCTCAAAGAGTGTCAAGGCCAGCCTAACAAGGAGCATCAGTTTGGACCAGCTTCCAAGTGACAGGTAAAAAGCTGGCTGGTTCCCAGCCACCTCTGTCCTGCTCCACTAGCACAGAGGTTCTGCATCTCCTGGCCAGCATGCAGACTTCTCTCTGCCAGTCAGACAGGATTTGGCCCTGCCTACCACTGACAGTCACGAATGCAGATCCAGTCCTCAGGTATTCAGCAGGACTTACACAGCTCCTGAAGTCCAAATATGTGCGTCTCCTTCCCCCTCAGAAGGTGCCACACACCCTTGGCAGTTTAATGTGGGCCCCTGTGGAAATGTTCACACCATAAACAAAAGGCCAGAGAGTAGAGGTTTTTTTTGTTTTTGTTTTGTTTTAGTGAAGAACCAGTTGCTAAACATTTACCTGAATATCACTGCTAAAATCCATGGGGGCATATTTGCATATGGGCTCACCTATGCAACCCTAACCCTAACACTAACCTTAGAGACACAACTATACCCTAAAGCATGTGTTCATGTGTGTGCATCCATGCATAAACTGTACATGTACATCCTACACCTACATACACAAACATGCACACACACTTCTGGAATTTGACCCATTTATAGAAGCATGTTTGCTCAATCTGCAACACTTGATCTTGCTCCCATAGAAGCAGAAACTTGCTCTGGCAAGGAGGAAAGACTGGCATGAGACAGAGGGTGTGCCTGGCCCCCCATTCATGATTCCCTGCACTCCTCATCTCTGTGGCCCAGGTCACCTATACACTGATGTGTGGGGGCAGGCATGGAGACCTCACTATGTCACAGGGGTCAGGATCACAAGACAGACAGACACACACACACACACACACACACACACACACACACACACACTATGCATCAGGGGTATGTGGCTATGTGTGTAGTGCTCCTAGAATCTGTCAGGACAGAGATGCGCAGCATGAAGGTAGATGGCTAGAACTTGTCTCTTAGTTTCTCCTCTTTCTGTCTCTGTCTCTCTGCCTCTATCTATCTCTGTCTCTCTGTGTGTGGGTGTGTGTGTCTGTGTGTCATTCCTCCTCTTTCTCAGCCTCCCTCCCCTGTGTTACCCAGTGTTACCCAGAGGCACAGAACAGATACAGCAACACACATTGAAAGAGGATTTATTAGACCAGCTTACACGGCACAGTCTAAGTAGTTCAACAATAACTATCTTCACACTGGAGAGGCTGAGAAGCCAATAAAAGACCAGTTCACGAGGCTTGGTGCCTCAGTAGTCCCAAGCTGATGATGAAGGCTTTAAGAATTCCTGGAGAGCTGCTGGTCTTCAGTCTACATTGGGCTGGGTGATACACGCCTTTAATCCCAGCACTCCAGGGGCAGAGGCAGGTGGATCTCTGTGGCTTCAAGACCAGCCTGGTCTATGAAAAGAGTTCTGGTTCCAGTCAGAGCTATACAATGAGACTCTGTCTAAAAACAAAACGAAACCCACTTCTCATTCAGCCCATAATAGAAGTGGGAGGAAGCTGGTTCTGGTCTCAGCAAACAGATGTAGAGCAGTGGTGGAGGCAGCTGTGACACTACAGAGAAATTCAAACAAGCAGCAAAATACAAAGGCAAGGGAAAAAAAAAAAAAACAAACCAAAGCTGCTTCCCTCCTGTATCTGGGCTGCTTCATTTAGGGTGGGTCTCTCTACTCAAATAACCCTATGGAGAAAACCCCTCAGAGATGGACCAGCAGCAGATTTCTTAGTTGATTCCAGAGCCAGTCACATGGACAACCAAGATCAGCTATCTTTCCCCACACACACACTGGAGTCTCCAGTGACTAGCACTGGAGTTGAGATCTGGGCATGAGGGTGGGATACACACAGCAGTACTGGGCAGACGGAAGTGGTGATCAAGAGGGAGTGAACAGGGTAGGACTTGAATGAAACCATAGTTTCTCTCTCACCCAAAAGCATTCAGCAGCTCCCCGGTGCCCTAGCAGTGCAGCCTTCAAAGCTCCCCCGCCACCCCCTACTTGTTCTACCGCTTGTTTTTTATGTCAGTGCTGCAGATCAAACCCAGAGCCTTATATATGCTAGGCAAACACTATATCCTCAGCCCATGTTGGGTTTGTTCTGGTTTTGGTGGGGTTTTTTTGTTGGTTTTTGTTTGTTTGTTTGCTTGTTTGTTTGGGTTTTTTTATTTGGTTGGTTTTGGTTTTTTTGGTGGTGGTGGGGTTTTTTGGTTTTTTTCGAGACAGGGTCTCTCTGGAGCTTTGGAGCCTGTCTTGGAACTAGCTCTTGTAGACCAGGCTGGCCTCAAACTCACAAAGATCTACCTGCCTCTGCCTCCTGAGTGCTGGGATCAAAGGCGTGCGCCACCACCGCCCAGCCTGGTTTTGTTTTTTAATGCAATAGGATCTTCCTATGTAGCTCAGACTGACTTTGAACCTGCCTTGCTTTACCACATGCTGAGATTGCAATCATGTGACCCCATGTCCAGCCCTGTTACCTATTTTGTCTTGGTAAACTGGGATTTATTGGGAAGCTAGAACAGACCAAGCATTGTCAAACTATCTATTGTCATAGTTCTGGGAAGTAGACATTAGTGCCCCCTCTACAGAGACAAAAACTGAGGCTAAAGGAGGCCCAGTGACAGGATGGTTAAAGGTGATTCTAGAGCCTTTGTCAAAGTTCAGACCAAGCCGCTCCATATCCAAACATGGTGGCACACATCTGCAATCCCAGCACTCGGGAAGCCGAAGCAGGAGGATTAAGAGTATGCTGCTGCCTAACCTGGCTCCATGAGAATGAGAAAAAGAACCCCTCTTTGGATAGGAGGAGCAACTTGAATTTGAGACACAGAGAGAGTGAGCAGCGGCTTTGAAGGGTCATTGCCACAGCGCCACAGGCAGAGCAGTCAGTGGGGTTGGGAGAGACCTGTGGTGTGCTCTAAACCGCTGGCCATCCACTGAGAGTTGAAGGAAGACAATCCGAATCAAAATAGGGTGTGAGTGGCATGGAGGGCTCAAGGCAGAAGAGGGCATGGGCAGTAAGAGTATTAGCTGTGCAAGCATTAGGCCCTGAAACCTCAGCACCCACATAAAAGCCTGGGTGAAAGGGCAAGAGAAGTGGCTCAACTGCTAAGGGCATCCCCAGTATCCACAGCAGGCAACTCACAAGCAACTGTAAGTCCAGCTCCAGGACATCAGGCATTCCTCTGTCCTCCACAAGCACCACACTCATATGCACGAACCCATAAACACACCAACACATGTGCATATAACTAAATAGCTACATGTGGCCTCCCATGCACCTATAAACCCTATCACTGGGAGGGGTGTCGAGACAAGAGGATCGTTGGAGGTTTGTGGGTGGCCAGTCTAGCGCCAGGTTTGGTGAAAGACCCTCTCTCTGGAAAATAAGGCAGAGAGCAAAAGAGCGGGACACCCAAAGCCCTCCTCTGGCCTCCATGCATGCACATGAGAGTGCACACCATCCCTCACGCACACATGCACATACATCATACACATATACCACACACACATCTTCATGCACAATAAGTAAATAAGAGAGCTAAACTTAAAAGAGCTCATAACACAACAGAGAAAACCACCATGGAGCTTCCGCACAAACTCACCAACCCAGAGGCAGAGCCAGATGAGGAAAGAGGGGGCAGACGCACTCACATCCCATCCCTGCAGCTCACAGTTTCATTTAAAGTATTTCCTTGTGATTTATAATCGTCCATCTTCAATTCTACCTCTGCTCACTTCACTCTGCTGTGGGTAAAACAGCTCACAGCAAAAGACACATAAATCATAAGGTAGAAAACGAGCTGTACAGAAGAAGAAAAGAAGCAACATGACAAAGGGTACAAGCTGCCTAATATGAGAGGCAAGCAGGGAAGAAGCACCATGACTTCTATAGTGTTGGCTGTCAAAGTTGACATTTCAGAGGTTTGGTTGAGCTTCCTGGTAAAGAGAGAAAACACAGAAAACAACACACACACACACACACACACACACACACACACACAAAACCGTTTATATAAAAGTTTTAGCTTGTCAAAGGGAAACTATTCACAGTAACAAAAACCAAAACAAAGGAAGCCAAAGAGGGCCCCAGATAGCCATTGGGGTGGACATCTCAGAGTCTTTGCATCTCAGAGAACTGAGTACTTGAGAAGCAGCAATTTCTTGGCTTTTGAAAATGCAGAAAAGAGTGGGAAGTGGAGAAGAAATGTCTCTCTGTGATCTGACACGCAAACACATACAGAGAGAGAGTGAGGAAGAGAGAGAGGAAGAGAGAGAGAGCGTGCACCCTGTGTGATGTCCTCACAGGACAGTTTCTCTGAGCCTTCCTTTCCCATGGTTTAACAATCCTCACATAACTTTAGGAGCTTAGAGGGGACACCAAAAGGGAAAGAAAGCTGACAGTTCAGTGCTTGGCCCTGGGAACATGGCTCAGTATGTAGAGACCTTACCCAGCGTGCACGAGGCCCTGGATTATATAAACAGGACATGATACCACACATCTGTGATACCAATAACCAGATGTTCAAGTTTATCTTCAGGTATTTGAGGGTTGGGCTATATAAGACCCTATGCGGGGAGAGGGATGGAGGGTGAGCAGGAGTGGGGGAATGAGGATAGCACAAAATCGCTGCACTTTCCCCCTGTGCCAGGCACAGATTTAACCACTGTAAGTCCTGATAGCAATGTTACACAATAGCTCTTAATATTGCTCCCATTTTTAAAATGGAGTTCAGAGAATGTCCAGGTCATGCAGTAAGAGAATGGTGGCTCTGCAATAATAAACCAGGCAGGTCACTGTCTCTGGAGCTTACATCTTCACCGGACATCAGCCTTCATGGGCCACAGGAGACCACACTTCTCCAGGAGTGGTCTCCTTGCCCCTTTGCTTGCCTTCATCTCTCAAGTCATGCCCACTCATCTCTGCTTGACCTCAGCCCACAGCCCTTCCCTGCCCAACTCCTGTACTCCTGGCTGGCTTCTCTCCTGCCTCAATTATCTCCTCTGGCGCTCATGAAGGCCAACAAATCTTCCACAGGAGAATCCTTTAGAACCAATGACTTCTGCTAAAGGGACCAGCAAATGGGTTAGCAGGGGTGACAGTCAGAGATGGCCATGAAGGATGGTGCGGTCTCTGACCATTGGCCCCTGCTCAGCGCATGGCAAAGTCACTAATCTTAAGAATTCAATAAAGGCAAAATGAATTAGTTGGACTGAACTGTATTGAGTCTAATCAAACAACGTTTAATTGCAGGATGGGTGGATGGATGGATAGATAGATAGATAGATAGACAGACAGACAGAGCATGACAGACTGTGAAAGAAACAGATGGACACACAGATGTCTGGGGTTATATTTGGTGTGGCCACACCTGGTATGGAGTTTGGTGACTGCAGGTACAAAGGCCAGACTGCCTGAGACTTTTGGGAACCAGGGCTTGTGACTGGGAGATGTACTCATGTCCCCTCTGGAGAAAGGCAACGAGGGTGTTTCCTGTTGTATGCTCAGTAGGAAGCTGAGGGACAAGATGGGTTAACAGCAGGACGGCTCCCCAGCCAGCTGTGCTCAGGGAGACACTGACAGATTACAGCGTGTCTTTGCACTAATAGCACTGCGGCATCCTCCTCCCTACGCTCCAGCCAGCTCCAACCCCAGTGGATCAATACCAAGAGCCAGTGGATGCAGAAGGGAGGGACTTGGGGATCAGCTCATTGCCTGGAACTGGTGTTCCTTGGGACCAGAGCTCTGTCCCATTTGCCTTGTGGTGTCATCACAGTGCCCAGCAAGGACATCCTCTCCAAAAGTTCGCTGGATTAAAGAGCCGACCTCCTGACTGATGCAGAGACCTCACAGGGTTGTCTACATGGCACCTGTCTCTCTGGCCTCAGGTCCACAACTCTCTATCCCAGGAGGACCTTGCACCCACACACACACACACATATGCCCAGAAGCCAGAGCTGCTGGTTTAAATCACCATTTTTACTTAATCCCATATCTTTTGCTTGTCCTTGGCCTTCTGCTTCCCAATCTCTTCCTCATCCCATTCCTAACCATCCAGTAACCTGGGCTTCTTTGTGTTGAGGCAGAAAACTGAGCCAGGGCACCGAAACCTTGCACTCTGAGCTCCTGTCTGCCGTAATCCTCATGAACATCCCTCAAGGGGCTCTGCTCCCCTCTTCTGGTAGATGGCAGCTAGGGCTCAGAGACGTTAAACAATTTACTCAGAGTCCTTCGGTGTCAGAGATGGCTTGAAGCCGGTTGCAGAGTGCTGCGGTTACAGGTTACACCACCACACTCAGCTTTATGAGCTGCAGGGGATGGCTATTGCACATTAGGCAAGTATGCTACCAACTGAGCTACAGCCCTCACATGTCATCTTCTCAGTCTCAGATCTTTCCAGAAAGGACTTAACGGGTCTTCTATGGCTCCATACCCAAGATAAGCAAACGGACCAGCTCAAGGTCACTGGACCCCAGGGACTGCCTAGATCAGGGTTTTTCCTCCATACTGGTATCCTTCTCTTCTGCCACCAGATGGGCCCACAAACTGTATTGCTCATGGATAAAACCTAGGACTCACTGGAGACCAGAGAACCATTGGGCAAGTGCTGGGCCACATCCCCTGTGTGTCAGAAAGACAGAAGAACATTGGGAAAGCAATTTTATCAAAAAGAGAGGCGAGAATCAAGTGAAATAAAACATGTTACACTGTGGTTGTGGCACCACATAACATGTGATATTGTGTGTACATGTGTGTTTGGGTGTGTGTGTGTGGTGCCTGGGGAGAACTGGAAGTCTGTAGAAAGCAGTCCTTGTCTGCAGCCCTTTCCAACTCACAATTCTATGTCCCAAGTTCCCCTGTCCTGTCCCCTAACCCCCAGTCCCCACCTCCATGAATGGTACAGGAGAAGGGCCACAGGCTTCTCATGGCCCTGACCTACACAGAAGCCTGGAGAGGGAAATGACATGCTTTAAGGCAGTCCTCCTGGCTTCTGAGATCCGAGCTCCAGAA
>JAQHUG010000353.1:1638622-1673004 GCA_028555095.1 Dicrostonyx torquatus
CTATCATCTATCTATCTATCTACCTATCTATCTATCCCTCTCACTGTCCCAACCCCACCAGTGAGAGCTTTGCAACCTTGGACAACTTCCAGCATCAGAACCTCAGCTGGCCAATCTATAAAGGGGAGGTGGGTTCAGCATCTGCTTGCTGACCCTCAGACGGATGATGGACACACTTTGACAGCTTTTTCCTGGGCGCACACATGCTTTCCTCTCTGCCATCCTCAGGCACCTTTCTTCACCTAAGGGCTTGAGAACTTGCCTCGCCATTTCTCTGTAGGGTCTTCTGCTCAGGGACTTAGACCAGCTTGTGAGAAGTTTGTCCCAAACTGTAAAGTTACTTGCCCTTTGCCCAGGAAACTACAGAGCACTGGGCTCTGTTTAGACTACTATATTCCCACTGCTTATAGTATGGAGCAGGCCCTGAAAGACTGCTGATTGCATGAATGCATGAATGCTTGAATGCATGAATGAATGAGTGAGTGAATGATTCATTCATTCATTCATTCATTCATTCATTCCTGGCCATTTCACCACTGGCACCCCTCAGGGACCAAATTCCGGTGAGTCACCGGTGCCCTATAAATGCCACGGGGAGAACAGAATGACCTCCTCTTTGCAGTCTCTTCCACCAGCTGCAGCCCAGAGGCTATGTCTCCCAGCCAGCACACCCAAAGAGCCTTCCAGGCTGGCAGCGGCTGCACCTACACACCACACTGCAGCTAAGAGAGCTGAGCACCTGGCAGGGAGCCCAAACCTTCCACCCCTGCCACAGAGGTCCTCCAAAGCCCTTGACCACGAACTGGATTTGGAGTGGGGACAGTCCTTGTCCCGTGTCCTGAGGCACACATGGGCAGAGGTGTGGAAGCACTCTGCCAGCCTGATTCATCTGCTGAGGACCATGTGCTCTCCACTCTGAGCTATCCTGTCACCTCTCTGTGCCTCAGTTTCCTCCTCAGAGAGCAGTCAGTGAAAAGAGCCGTGTCTAATAAACTCAGACTACATGGCAGATGGGACCAGCTAAGCAGGCAAGCTGATAAAGCAAGAAGCCCTGTATCAATGCTAATGCTATTGCTCATTCTGAGGTTATTTATATGTGTTAACACAGCAGTCATAAACAGCCAGTGACTCACTTTGAAAGGGGATCTGATGCACTGAATTGCAGCCCTGGAGCTGGCTGTTTTCCTAACTTGAGCAGCAGCACCATCCTGTGGCCACAGTGCAGAATACAAGGACCTTCTGGTGGTCAGCACTGAGGTAGTCAGTCGGGGGAGGCTACCGAGGTTCCATTGAAACAAATACAAAGAAAAGCCAGTCTGACACCACAGAGTGAAGGGAGACCTCTCCACCCCCAGAGATGGTTTTTATCAGGATATAAGCAGGTGTCATGAGAGTCTGAAACAATACTGAGGCCATTTCTCTACCTAGTTTAGGGACAAATCAGCACCGTAGGGGCAGCCCAACCACATGCTCAGGTCTAGCCAGACCCTGCAGAAAGCGCTGTTCATTCTCCACCTAAGAAGACTTGAACTTGTCTCTGGCACTTGGAAACTGTGTGACCTTGAATACCATGATACTTGGCTCTTGATTTTTGTTGTTTTGTTTGTTTTCTTTTTTAAAAAAGATTTATTTATTTATTATGTATACAACATTCCTTCCATGTATGCTTGAATGCCAGAAGAGGGCACCAGATCTCATTATAGATGGCATGTGGTTGCTGGGAATTGAACTCAGGACCTCTGGAAGAGCAGTCAGTGCTCTTAACCTCTGAGCCATCTCTCCAACTCTGTTTGTTTTCTTTTTGAGACAGGGTCTAACCCAGGCTGGCCTTGAACTCAGTATGCAATTATCTTGAGCTTGGTTAGGGTTAGGGTTAGGGTTAGGGTTAGGGTTAGGGTTTTGATTGTCCTGCCTCTGCGCCCACCCCCAATTACAAATGGGCACCACTGCACTTGGCCTCCAGCTATTACTTCAAGCCCCAATGAAGAGGAACTTGACGGGAGTATGACGCACATAGAACGTGCCTGACGTCCTGACACCTGCAAGATTGAGACAGGAGGATCAATTCAAGCTCAAAGCTGGTATGAACTACATAGTGAGATCCTATCTGAATACACAAACCAGAGAGTGTCCCACAGTTTCACTTCCCTTGTGCACAGAGCCTTGCTTCTTCCCATCTCTCCCAGCACAACTTTTGACCTTGGCATTTCCTACAAGAAGGAGTTCTTGGCTTCTGCACCAAGAGCCCTACTCACAGCCAAGCTCAGAGGATCAAACATGCTTTCAAAGGTCCAAGCCTAACAAAAGGCCATGTGTGCCCAGAGAGGGACCAGTCAGGCAGGCAGATGTGCAGATGGGACCCTTTCAAGGCCTCTGTTAAACAGATGGTGCCAAGTCTGCTAGAGAAGGTGGGTCCTTTCCAACTGTCATAGTGACCCTCAAATGCCTAGTGTTCATAGGCCACTTTCTCAGTATTTGGCCCTTGTCCTATCAGACCATCAGAATCCCAAGACCTAGTGGCACAGGAAGACACCAGTTCAAGGAAAGAAAATGACTAACCAGAGGTCACACTGCAAGTGACTGACAGGCACAAGCCTCAAGTCCAGTCCCTCAGAAAGCACCAGCCAGTGCAGAGAAGGTTGTGCAGCCACAAGCAATCCACCGGCCTCAGCTCTCCATGCAGAGATCTGTGCCATCCCTGACTTTGTGTCCTTGGTCCCTCTCCTTGAGCCATAAAGAGGAGGATGTTCAGCCACATCTGCAGGTTTTGTGGAGCAGCAGCTGTGGCTTTTCTCCCTTGAGGAGCTTTTCCTGACCGCCCTGGCTGAGTTACTATCTCTCTCACGGCACCCACAGCACAGCGTTGCAATTTATCTATTAATCCCCCAGAGGGCCCGGGGAAGAGCATGCAGGAATATGAGAAAGACTGGGCCTGAAGTGATAGGGGTGGGGAGGGACTGCAGCAAATTTGTGAGCCCCAGGCTGAGGAAACAAGTCCTCTTCTAATGTCAGGAAGAGCAGAGAAGTCTGGCCATATCTTAAGGGAATCTCTATCGGCATGGTGGCACACTCTTTTAATCCCAGCACTAATGAGGCAGAGGCAGGTGGATCTCTGTGAGACAAGGCCAATTGGTCTTGGGTTGAGAGGGGTCCCTCCCTGAGCATGAGTTCCAAGATATCCAGGGCTATGTAGAGAGACCCTGTCTCCAAATCAGGGTATGATGTGTGTGTGTGAGAGAGAGAGAGAGAGTGGTAGGGGGAGAGGGAGGGAAGGAATAGGGAGAGAAAGAGGGAGGGAGGAAGAGAGGGAGACCCTACTGGCTTTCTGATTCAGAATTAAATAATTTAAATGCAAATTCAACATATATTTCATAGCTGGGAACATGGCTTGGCAATAGAGCACTTGCCTCCCATGCATGAGACCTTGGGTTCAATCTCCTGTACCACAAAATAAACAAACAAAAATTATAAGACTTATTTCATGAAATACCTTGTGAGTATTACATCCCTAGCATAACCACATCTCTCTCCTCCATAGACTCTGGGCTTCTCGGGGGCTTAAACTAAGATACCAGCCACAGATGACCAGTGACTGCTTTTAGAATCTAGCTGCAGGCAAAGCTCGGCTCAGGCTCCTGTCAACCCATCAACCTGAACTCAGTGCTTGCCAGGCACCATCTTGAGTAGTCACCATCCTCTGAAGTGATTCTCCACCCCTCCCTGAACAAGAACTATGATTTCATGTGTTCTACAGACAAGGTTCTGAGGACCATGCCATCTGCCCAAGGTCATATGTCTACCGGAAACCTGGGTCAAAGTCAGTCTGACGTGTCACGCATCCACCTGCATTGCCTGAGGAGACCTCTAAACAAGGCCTTGTGGTCACCTGGCCCCAATGAAAAGGTTCTGCACACACCGGTCAGGACAGTGGGAACCAGGTTCCACAACAGACATAAGACCAGCACAGTGCTCCTCAAAGCAGGGCTACACTCAGGGAGGAACCCCTCTCAACCCAACCCAACCCAAAAAAAGCCAATAACGGTTTGCCTTTGGCCTCAGAACCCTGAACCCCGTTTCCAACAGCAAAAAATATGAAGTGGAGGAAGGAGCCATTGAGAGGCCTGGTTATTGCTCATTCCACTGAAACGAATTTCTCTGTAAACTAGCTTAATGGTTCTGAAAGAAAAAGGGGTTCTATTTTGTCCCCTGTCGTCAGGGCTACAAATCCTGATATATCTTGGGCATAGCAGAGAAGTGGATGGCTCAGCACTTGGAGAGATGCCCACAAGGCAGGAAGTGGGGAGGATGGCTCAACAGGTGCCTCTCTATTCTGAGCACGGTCCTGTGATGGGTGAGTGTACATCCAGCTGAAATAAAAAATAACTTTCAGTACCCATCACTGGCGCAAACAGCCGATGGCCTCCCTTTCTTCTGAGGACAAGGAGTGCACTCCAAGGCTCGAACCCTTTCGGTTCGGCTACTTGGGTAGTTTTGCTGGGGCATTCAGACCCCCCACCCCTTGAAACTGAGGTGGGCTGGTGAGCTGGAAGCTTCCCCTAGCATGGATCCATCCTCCCACAGGAAGGGTCCTCAACCCTGAGTCTTCATCATCTGAAAGGACAGGGTATTGAACTTTGCCTCAGAGGGACAGTGTGCTGGGGGAGGAGGGGACAGAGTTGCTCAACTGAAGTCCTTGGGGCCCAATTTTCTTTAAAGATTTAAATTCATTCTTAAGGAAGGTGTGTGTGTGCGCGCACACATGCAGTAACATGTGGAGGTTAGAGGACAACTTGTTAGGAGTCAGATCTCTTCTTCCACCATGTGGATTCTGGGGATCAAACTCAGGGCATCAGGCTTGGCAGCAATCACCTTAACCAACTGAGACTTATAGTCAGCCATAGAGGGCTCAGTTCTTTGGATGGTAAACATTTTTTTTCTTTTTCTTTTATTTTTTTATTGATATTTATTGAGCTCTACATTTTTCTCTGCTCCCCTCCCTGCCTCTCCCGTCCCCCCTTCAACCCTCCCCCAAGGTCCCCATGCTCCCAATTTACTCAGGAGATCTTATCTTTTTATACTTTCTACTTCCCATGTAGATTATATCTATGTAAGTCTCTCTTAGTGTCTGCATTGTTGTCTAAGTTCTCTGGGATGGTAGTTTGTAGGCTGTTTCTCTTTGCTTTATGTTTAAAAACCACCTATGAGTGAGTACATGTGATAATTGTCTTTCTGTGTCTGGGTTACCTCACTCAAAATAATGTTTTCTAGCTCCTGGATGGTAAACATTTTCTAGTGAGCTGACCACACCATAGGGGAATGTTCAGTGAGCACCATGCAGAACTCCATAAGCCTTGGGTCTCGACTTCAGCAAACTATATAAACATTCACACTGGGCCTTGACATGGACGCTAACCACTGTCCACTTCACCTCAGGGCTGCAGCCAAACACTTGCCCAGCCTTGTGAAGAACCTTCAGAATCTGGGAACTTTAACACTGCAGAGGAGTAACAGCCGCAGTCCTAGCGTGCCTGGCGTCTGTCCCTGCTGGACTCTGAAGAGCTGGCCTTGAGCAAGGACGTCCTGAGTCTCAGTTTGTTCTTTGAAAAATGGCCCTGTGGATTTAAGACATGACGAGGAGATGCAGGGTGGCTCACTCGAAGTGGGACTGCCCACATCAACAGTCCCACAGCACGTTGGTGGCTCTGTTGTAGAACCTGGTGTCTGTCTGCACATGAGACAAGCATAGAAGGCTGGCACATACACAGAACACCTGTCGGCCAGCCGAGACACCCACCCCAACAAGAACCATGACACTGGAAGTGCTAGGAGGTTCCCCAGATTTACAAGGCTGTTGGGGTAGCGGGGTCAGATTGAGCGCTAGCTTAGCCTAAGAAATGGTTGTCTACAGACCAGCATGTGCCCTCAACTCCCATGGAGGCACATTCCTGCCCAGAAAACAGTGATGCTGGAGCCATCAAAGCCCACATCCTAGATAATGGCACTGGTTCCGTGACTGTCCCCTCCTATAGTCCTGCTACTGGGGATCACCTCCATCCACATTGTGTTGCTTTCCTCGTTGCTGTAATGAAATACCTAACAAAAGCAGCTTAAGGAAGGAAGGGTTTGGGTTTGGTCCACAGTTCCTGGTTACAGGCCACCGTGGGGTGGGAAGGGTCATGGTGGCAGGAGTCTGAGAAATAAATGGTGACATTGGGCTCACTTTCTCCTTTGTGGGCCTCCAGCCCAATGGAGGCGCCATGCACAGTAGAATGTGTCTTCCCACCTCAGTTACCCCAGTCTAGTAACTCCCCCCAGACACACCCAGAGCACCCTAAGACCCTAGATCCTGTCAAATTGACAACCAGCATGAACCATAATACACAATTTCTCTAAAGAGGATACTAGCTAAGTGGCCACGGATGAGCCCTGGTCCTAGTCCAGGCTCCTCCCCCAGGAGGAATTCCTGGTATCCACTGTGTCCCAAACCACAGAGCCACATATTTGCAGTTAACCAAACTGATGGTTCTTGAGAAAAGCCTTACTGTATAACCCTAAGCAACACCTCCCGCTCCACCTGCCCTCCAGAGCCTTGTACCTTACACAACATGACACTTGAGTCTCTTTTCCTGTGACGTAATACTCTGGCAAAAGTTACTTCAGGGAGAGAGGGTGTACTTTAGCTCACAGTCTATAGTACATCATGGTGGGGGAAGTCAAGGCCTCAAGAGCTTGAAACAACTGGGCACAGCACATCTATGGTCAGAAGAGACCAGTGAACGTGCCCATGCTAATGTTCAGTGCTCTTTCTGTTTCATACAGTCCAGGACACCCATCCCAGGGGACAGTCACACTCACAATTGAGATGGGTCCTTCCACAGCAATCAATATAATCCAGATAACCCACAGGTGTATGTGTGTCAGAGCTTGTCTCCCAGGTGCTTGAGGACCCTGTCCAGTTGACAGCTAATGCTAACCTTCATGCCACTGACCTGCATTCCTTCCCTTTGACTCTGGAAAGCTTTAGACTCACATGTGACCTCAAGAAGCTGAGAAACTACAGAGTCTACATGGCGGAGAGTGGGCAATGTGGGTTCTGGCTCTGAAGTCACCAATGCCCACATGAGTGGTCTAACCACCACAGGCCGCCATGTTAACTAAGTTACAACTCCCCACATGGAGTCAATACACAGGCAGACGCAAGACTAAGTGGAGAGAGAAACATCCATGATCTGCCAGCTACCCCAAATCTAACCCACAGCACCAGAGACCCCAGGCCAGACCCTACCAGCCAGCCTTCCCCAGGCCCCAGAAACCCCAGGCCAGACCCTACCAGCCAGCCTTCCCCAGGCCCCAGAGACCCCCAGGCCAGACCCTACCAGCCAGCCTTCCCCAGACCAGAGGATGTAGAGGATGAGCTTGCTGCTGTTTTTTGTGGCTGGATTTTGGAGTGGTTTGTTGCACAGTGTAACTGTCTCCATTCTGTGACCAAAATCCTCAAAGAAGCAATGAAAAAAGGGCTTATTTGGAGTCTGGTCTAGGAGGTATAATGGAACAGCCTCATCCTCACATGAATGCAGGAGTGTGGGGCAGTGCCTAGCCACATGATGGCAGACCAGGAGGCAGAGCAAGCCAGCCAGAGATAGGGGAGGATAGATATAATCTTCAAAGGTCCCACCTTCTGTGACCAACATCCTCTAATCAGATCCCACCTCCTAAAGGTTCACCAGTTGAAGAAAGCATTCAAGACAGGAGCCTCTGGAGAATGGTTCAGGTTCACACACCCACACACAACACACAGCAGAATCTAGGGTGACCATGTGTAATGAGAATATCTTCCATGGGGATACATACACAAAGAACCATCCTCTCCTTATAATGCCTCAATAACAGAGTATAAACCATCAAGTCCACCATGAGGACCCACTAAGTTTAGTGGGCTTACTTACTGAGCATGGAAATCAGGCTTCTTAGAGAAGCATGGGCAACCCCAAAGTGGCCGCCCCACCAACAGGAATGACAACTTCCCTATAGCTGCATAGATGGGGCCCACTCCATCTAGCACTTATATAATCTAGCATCACCCAAGTACATGGAGCCACATGCAGTTAGGACAGAATCACAGTCCAGATATAGGAGAGAGCAGCTGGACTCCCAGATGAAGAAAGTCCAATGACCTTCCGACCTCCTCCACAGTTAACGGGCGGGACATCAGGGGTCCCTTGCAAGTAGTCACAGCTGCTCTGATGCTCAGCAAACAACACTCTCTACACCACACCCCACCACTGACATCTTTTTTCCAAATCAGTTATTCATAGGGACCCATTTCACTCCTCAACATGTTCTAATTTGGGTGATAAATTACATGGTCACTTGTCATCAGGCTAAGCCATTCCCCTCACAACCCAGAATGATAGAATACAATACATCCTTGAACACAGAGTCCAAGACATTGATGCTCTCGGGTCTGCCTGTGTGGTGAGTCCACATGGGGAGCCTGGGCTTCCTCATGGTCAGATCACTCCTGTAGGTACTGGCAACTTCAGAGCTGGAAAATATATCACCCAGTCTCCAACCTCAGATGTCTTTCAGCATTCTGCTGTTCCAAGAATGAGCTCTGATTCCTTGAACCCTGGGTGTGAAGCAGGAGGGAGCAAAAGGAAGGAGGGTGATGAGAAAGGGCAATGGGAACAAATATGATCAATGCATGCCCGTGTGCATGTGTAGAAATGTCATAATAGAAAACACAATTAGGCAAGTAATATGCACTCATAAAGTTTAAATAAAAATTTCAAAGCAAAAGCCAGGCATGATTGCTCACATCTGTCACCTTCAGACTTGGAAGTCTGAGGCAAGAAGGTTACAAGTTCAAGGCCAGCCTGGACTGTAGATGGAAGTTCGGGTTCTATCTAGTCCCACAGCATTCAGTCCCAAATAAACACACAGAGGCTTATAGTAATTATAAACTGTTTTGCCTATTGCTCAGGCTTATTACTAACTCTTATAACTTAAATCAACCCATAATTCTTGTCTATGTTTAGCCATGTGTCTTGGTACCTTTTCTCAGTAAGACATCCTCATCTTGCTTCCTCTGCCTCTGGCTTACAACTGTGTCTCTGCCTTTCCTCTTCCCAGAATTCTCCTAGTCTTGTCACCATGCCTATAATTCCTGCCTGGCTACTGGCCAATCGGTGTGACAAATATGAGTGACAAATCTTTACAGTGTACAAGAGCATTACTCACAGCACTGAACTAGAGGAGTTGACTCAGTCCCTAAAAGAAGGTCTTCTTCCACTCACCACCACACATGTGTGACCAATAGTACACTCCCATACAAACCCAGAGTCCTCTTCCCTTTGAATTGCAGTACCTGAGCCCAGCCCACAGGAAAACACTAGAATTGATGCTGACACTCACAGTAAAGTGTCTGTATGTGAGGGGAGAGGCAGAAGACACAGACAAGAGAACAATGCCACCCAGGGCTACACAGAGAAACACTGTCTCAAAAAACCAAAACAAAACACAAACAAAAAAATAAACCTGCCATCTAATCCCACCTCTGCTCTGTGAGCATCTCCCCACCTAGAGCCTCCTTCCCCCAAACACTAATAGGAAACTTGCCCATCTTATAGAACTGTCATTTTTTAAAAAAAAAATCATTAGTAGAAAGCACATAGCACCTCGCCTGGCACAGTCAACACTCAGTAAATGGTATATCTCTCCTTAAGGCACTGTAGGTTCTCACTAGAGCACACACTTATCTAGACAGATGTTTTATCAGAACAGGGCAGTATAGCACAGGATAGGGCCTCTTGCTCCCAGATGTGACTTGTGGGGACATATAAGAGAGCCTGGCAGGCTCTTACAGTCACTTCCATCTACATGGGAGTTCTCTGAAACAAGCATCAGCTCTGTCCACCATTAAATACAAAAGATTTTGATGCAAGCAAGAAGCTCTTAGCAATGCAGGAAGAAGGCCCCCTTGCCTGCTGACTCCAGTCCTTTCATTCCTTTACTTAGTCGACAAATCCTTACTAAACACCCACTCTGTGCCTAAGGCTCCATGTGTTGCCAGAAACACGCAAATTAAGTAATTTGCCTTAGTTAGGGCTTCTATTGCTGTGAAGAGACACCACGACCACAGCTACTCCTGTCGTCCCCCCCTCTCCTGAGATAGGGTTTCTCTGTGTAGCTCTGGAGTCTGCCCTGGCACTCGCTCTGTATACCAAGCTGGCTTCAAACTCAGAGACCCTCCTGCCTCTGCCTCCGGAGCACTGATATTAAAGGAGTGTATCACCACCGCCCAGCCACAGCAACTCTTAAAAAAGAAAACATTTAATTGTGGTGACTCCCTTACAGTTCAGAGGTTTAGTCAGGAAGCAAGGCAGCATGCAGGCAGAACATGGATGGTGCTAGAGAATGAGCTGAGAGTTCCTAAGTCTTAACTCACAGGAAACAGGAAATGGTCTGTCTCACTGGGCATGGCTTGAGCATATACTAGACCCTAAAGCCTGCCTCCACAGTGACACATTTTCTTCAACAAGACCACACCTCTTAATAGTGCTTACTCCCTTTGGGGATCATTTTCTTTCAAACCACCACATAACACAAAAGTCAAAAAGACAAGACCCATGGAGATGAGAGTGTCAAGAGAAAGTACCCACCTTGCTTGCCTGTGTTCAGCTCTTGGTCAAATGTGTCCATGCTCCACTTGCATGCCTGGTGCCTACAAAAGCCAGAAAGAGCACTTGATCCCTGTAACTAGTGTTACAGATGTTTGTGAGCCACCATGCAAACACTAGGAACCAAGCCAGTGCTTCAACTGCTGAGCCATCTCACCAGCCCCAAATGTCACTTCTTAGAGAGACACCTTTCCTTCTGCCTCAGCCTCCCTCTCACATCATGCAGAACACCCACCTCTCAGTTGCTAGAAGAAACACTGATGGAGTAGGTGGAGGTCTCTGGGTTAGTTAATGCCCCTCTCTAAACTTCTTTTGGCCATGTGTAAAGTTTATATTAAAATACTGTAATCGGTGCTGGATGTGGCAGCACACGCCTTTGAAGCCAGCATTGGAGAGGCAGAGGCAGGTGGATCTCTGTGAGTAGGAGGCTATGTGGTCTACAGAGCAAATTCTGGGCTAGCCAGGGATACATGGAGACTCTGCCTAAAATAAATAAATACTGTAATCTTGAGAATTGAAACGTGGGGCTTTGTACATAAATCACTGTGCTATCCTTAGCCATTATGAGCCATACCCAAGGAGACTCTGTGCCTTCCCAAACTAGAGAGACTGAAAATCTTAGAGAAAAAGGCTCCAGTTCCCAACTTCACACTTTATGACAAGAACGTAAACTTTGAGAAGGGTAGTGTGATGCACATCTTTACTCCCAGCACTCAGAAAGCAGAGGCACTCAGATCTCTGAGTTCAATGTCAGCCTGTTCTACAAAGTGAGTTCCAGGACAGCACAGAAAAACTGTCTCAAAAAACAAAACAAAACAAAAACAAAAAGAATGCAAACTTCATTTTGAGACTGGGTCTCATAAAGTCTAATTTGGTCTTGAACTTTGGGCTGAAAACGACTTGATCTTGGTTTTGGGTTTTTGTTTGTTTGTTTTTTAGGGTTTTTTTTTCCCCCGAGACCTTGATAATCTGGTCCTCCTGTCTCTACCTCCCCAGGTGCTGAGATTACAGGTATGTGACTACATGCCTGGCTTACACAAAACTGGGGATTGAACCCAGAGCCTTGAGCATGCTAAGCAAAAACTCTACCAACAGAACCACATCCCCAGCGAAGAATGTGAGGGGTTTAGGAAAATCGTTGTTTTGTTGTGTCTTACTTCCTGTCTCTAAAAGCAGGTTCTAAAGGTCTTGGGTCTACAAAGCACTTCTTGGGCACCCTGTAGAACAGTGCCACTGCACGAGAGGAATACAGAACTGCAGCCACAGAGTCTGAAGGGTGAGAACACGCTCCATGGCAAGTTGAGGAGGCAGGAACCTCCGCATCCTTCTCCATCTGGAGAGCAGAACATCTGGGCCAGAATATACATCTCCTTATAGTTTAGGACACATTTCAATTGTCTATTGATTTGGGGTCTTGCTATGGAGCCCAGGCTGTCATCAGGTTTGCAGCAATCTTCTGCCTCAGGTTCTCAGATGCAGGAAGTTCAAGGTCAGCCTGGGCAATTTAGTGAGACCCCCATTTCACTTTTTTAAAAAGATTTTATTGTCGGTGAGATGCATCAGTCTTCACAGCAAGTGCCTTTTCTCAGAACCCTCTCCAACGTCACCGGCTCCTCTCTGGCATTATGATCCTCCTGCCTCAAATTTAGTAGAAGGATGCCAGGATATGCTGCCACTCCTGGCCAGGAACCACCTCTTAAAGACTTACACACAACAGGCCCAAGGCAGTGACAGTAACCCTTCAGGGCAGAAAGGACAGCAAGTGTAGAACCTGCTGAGAGAGAAATGAGAGCAGGCCATGGTGGCCAGAGCAGAGTGGGTATAGAAGAGCAGACAATCAAGTGAGAAGGCAGCCAGGATGTCAGGCCGCGGGAAGCTAGTCCACTTTAAGGTACACTTCCCCAAGAAGGGGCTAGTTGTGTGGGAAGACCTTTGACCATGCTGAGGAGCAACCCACTGGCGGGCTATGAGAGGAGACGGTACAATGAAGGGAGTTAGCACTCAAGATGCGGCTGAAATTAGTATAGACAGGCTAGTCATGAACGGTGGGAAAACGAAAGGAACTATTAATTACGAGAACCCAGCAGAATCCAACAAATCCCGGGAATAAAAATTCGAAAAACTTGAAGACAAATTCATTGGTAATTTAAGGATATGGGTCCCTCCCCCCAAATACTCATTTACAGCATATTTAGAGGACAAATCACCTGACCAAGTTCATCCAAGTAGTGCCCACGGTATGACTAGAAGGTGGAATGGACTTCAGACAACCATTTATTTTACGCCTTATTAGCTACCATTTCCAGTTTACATAAAAGGAAACCAGACTCAAAGATGCGAAGACTCTACAGCCCGACATGGATGAACCTGAACATAAGCGTCTAAAAACAGATGTGTTCTCTAATAAAGGAGATCTGCTGGGAAGCTAGCAAGGAAACCTAGACAGCTAGGCAGACGGACAGGCTTTAAATAAAAGTTCATCCTTTATCTCTTTCCAGGTTTCGTAATTGCCTCTCTACTGCCGCACATGGCAGAAGCCAAGAGGTCGCACTGAATCGCGCCCTCTGAATCGTAATTATCAATTAAAACGCTGACTCCTGATTGCAGCTTGGATAGTCCCGGCTCGAATATCAATCTACGGAAATGGGAAAACCTAAATCTGCTTTTGTTTTACTTTTAATTAGCGACCAGAAATCTCCGTTGAATAATGAGGCTTGAGATCTGTGGGACAGAAGTCTGAGCCCTGGCGGCCACCCAGAAGTTCTAGGAGCCCGGACCACGCCGCTCACTTGCCGCCCCTCACCCGGCGTCGGTGCCACAAGTAACCAGCACAGGTAAACGCGCGGGGCCGCCCTCCAGGTCAAGTCCAACCCGACCAACAACCGGACCAGAGCAGGCGGGAGCCGCAAGGTATTGTGGGATGCAAAAAGGCGAGGCGACCGCGAAGCATTGTGGGACACCGCGGGGCTGACTCCGGCTTCCTGCCCCAGCTTCCTCTCACACCGCGCGCGGCCACGTTTCAGTTCTGAGTCGTTCTGGGCGTCCCCAGATGCCGCTGACGTAATCACCCGCACTCCGTGTCTGGCACCTCAGAGGATGACAAGGAAATTAAGCGAAGAACCGTGACACACTTCCGGTTGTGTCTTCGCTTTACGGCTCGACGTTTTTCCGCTTAAAAGGAAGTGGTGGGGGCGTTTACGACCGCGCTGGTCGCGCTTTACGGCGCCGGCCACTGCGCGCGCCACTGGATTCCTGTCTTGGTTCCTCGGAGTCCCGAGGATCTCTCAGTCTCTTCCCGTGCCATCTGTCGCCATCCGGGCCCGCGGAGCCCATTGCAGGTGAGCGGCTTGTTTCGTAGAGCCCCGCGCACCTCGCGAGCCAGCCTGGCCTAGGGCAGGCTCTGGGGGCCTCCCGGAAGAGCCTGCCGTCGCTGCCCCTCCGCTGGGCGGGGCGGGAATCGGCCTGGGGTGGTCCCGGGCGCGACCCCGTTAGTGCAGGACAGCGGACACGGTGTGTGGCTCCCTCAGCCCGTGATCAGCCCAGAGCCGTGGAGGGTTGAATGATTTCCTTTTCTTCTCCGACATGGACGACTGAGAGGAGTAAGGCTCACAACCCGGTCTGAAATGGAACCTGGAGTTAAGTTAGCTCATGACTCCGTCTGTAATGTCCACGGTGATACGCACCGTGTTGTGGCCAATACAACCGTCGCCTCGTTCTAGTTTTCCCCTTCCAATTACTTTGTGGATCACCTGTGCAGAAGTCAGAGGACTCCAAGGCCCTGCCCGTCCAGGGATGCATGTCAAGCCTTGAACTGTCTTGAACTTGTGACCACTAAAATTTCCAGTTGCATTTGAGACAGTATTGTGGGTATGGCTTAGAGCATCTGACTGTCAGGCTGTCACCTGACGACAGCATAGCCTAAAGAGGGCCAGGCTGAGGCAGACGGACTACTTAAATAAGAGCTATCTTTGTTTCTCAAAGTGGCGGTATGAGGGAGCACAGAACCGACACATGCTGGGGGCTCTTATTTCGTGTGAATTGTTAGAAAGCCGCCCTCTTTCCCATGTTCTCTTCCTACAACTTAGCATAAGTTCACATATGGGGATGACACCCTCTAGTTAATTCCTTGTTGCTGTCACCTCAATGTCTTCAGCTTCCCTGAGGCAGAGCAAGAAGAGATTACTAACTTCTCTGAACATTGTCAGACGGTTCTTTTTCTTTCCTCCCCAGAGACAGGATTTCTCTGTGTAACCCTGGTTGTCCTGGAACTCACAGAGATCCGCCTGCCTTTGCCTCCTGAGTGCTAGGGTTAAAGGCATGCGCCACCACTGCCTGGCTGTCAGACGGTTCTTGTGGGTGATCCATGCTTGTTTGTTTGGTTTGGTTTGGTTTTGTTGGGAAATGTCCAGAAAACCCCTGAATTGTACAGCTATTGGTTTTTACTTTTCTAAAATGAACTGTAGCATTATACAGACTGAGATTCCAAAGCTACACTGTCTGGGTTCCAATTTTTAATCATCCAGCATTGCAGCTTTTATTTCACTGTACCTTTCTATTTTTACCCGAAAAATGGGGACAGAAGTGGCTCTGCCCCACGGGGTGGTTAGAAGGGTTTAATGAGCTGGCGTGCTGTAAGAAGCGAGACCCTTGGCCACTTTTGCAGCCATCCCACGGGCCCTTACCCTGCTGCTTTTGCTCTGAAGTTCATGGTGGTTCCCATCACCTCGCAGTGCTTTTGACTGTCTGTATGCACGGTGCTGGTGGAAAATGGGAAGAAACAGAAAGGAAAGTCAGATTTCAGGATCTACTCAAGGGGCTCAGGATTCATAGGTTTTAGTCCTTTGTTTTTTAAATTTTGTTGTTCTGTGTGTGTGTGATTAGTGCAGGCACATGCATGCCTTGGCATTCGGCTGGAGGTTGGAGGAGCACATTTGGGAGGAGTCAGCTCTCTCCTTCCTCTTTGGCTCCACCTTTACCTTCTCTGCTGGTCAGTGTATTTGTGTATCGGACTAGGAACTGTGTGGCATGGTCACTAATACAATGACAGTGGTCCTATGATACAGCCTGGGCTTAAAGAAGTTGGGTGCATCGGTGAAGGTGTGTTTGAGGGAACTCGTCACACTTTTACCATATGTCATGAATCTGAGACACCTTTATCGTATGTAATACTGAGAAAAAAAGATGTGACATCCCATCAAGTATAAGGCACACGTCATTTCAATGATATTTGCCAAAAAAGAGCATGTCCTGGAGTTAATGAGACATAAAATGTCACTGGTATCAGGAATCTTCTGAGTTTTAAGTGTTCTTAGGTCAGTTTACAAGAAAACCCTGTCCCCACTACTCCAGAGCCCAGGGCTCTGCTTCATGTGTACCTCTGTAACGCAGCTCCAGTGGGAGGTAGGATGTTTGGGACTTGGTGGCCTTTCTTCATAAAGCTGCTCACGGTGCTTCTTTTTTAAGGTTTTAGAAGATGGCGAAATTTATGACTCCTGTGATCCAGGACAACCCCTCAGGCTGGGGTCCCTGTGCTGTTCCTGAGCAGTTTCGGGATATGCCCTATCAGCCGTTCAGCAAAGGAGATCGGCTAGGGAAGGTATTGGGTCCCTTCAGCTTGGGCAGCTGCTCCAGAGCTCCCCATTTTCTTTTTACTCTCTTTGTGGCTGTGCTTCCTTTGGGGACACCAGCTAAGGACAGCCTTGACTCCAGAGTGAGTCTGAGGCGGTGCTGGTGCCTTTTTCCCTCAGTCTCCCTTACTATCTGGGGTTTGTGGCTCAGCAGAAGCCTGCTCACCTGACCTGTTCTCTTCCTTTTCTTTATTGCACAGGTTGCCGACTGGACAGGGGCCACATACCAGGACAAGAGGTACACAAGTAAGTGTTCCTCAGTGGGCTACCCACATCTAGGCCTTGGGAAGATTGTTGCTTTGTTCAGTAAGCTGCACACAAAAGCTTTTTAGAAAGGCAAAGAAATGCTAATGGTGATGTGGTGATGGTGGTTATCGGGGATATACTCTGGAGTGTGTGCACTAACCATGGTTTTGGGAATAATCCCAGAAGGTAAATTGTTAATTATTGTGGGGTGACAGCCAGACTCCTCTAAAAGTATGTTAAGTGTGCTGCCATTTGCATTCTATTGCTTGGGACTTCCTGAAGCCATCAATCAGTGGACTCTAGGCTTTGGGCCCTGGTTGTAAGGTTTTGGTAAAGGAATGAGCTTTTCTTGGGGCCAGTTAGATGGTTTTGAGTGGCATCCTGGAATACTAAGTTACGGTGGATGCAGTCAAAAAGAAAGTATATCATGGTCTGGCAGTGTCCATGGCTCTGGGTGATGGAAATGGTGCAGCTCAGAGTCTTACGTGACCAGGCAGAGGTGAACTGGGTTGGCTTGAGATTCTTGGGCTCTCTTGGTAAGTTCTTTAGACTCAAGCTCTTAAAATTTAAATGTGTGTTTGAATCACCTGGGATCGTGTTTAAATACAGGTTCTCATCTGTCAGGTCTGGGCAGGGGCAGTGAGGCTGCACACCTCACAAGTGCCTGACCAGTACTACAGGTCCCAAACCCACACTTCTGAGAGCAGGCTCAGGACTGTCATGCACGTGAGCAGTCTGTAGGGAGCACTTAGCACACGCTGTCACCTTTGCCTGCAGACAAGTACTCCTCTCAGTTTGGTGGGGGAAGTCAGTATGCATATTTCCATGAGGAGGACGAGACGAGCTTCCAGCTGGTGGACACAGCACGCACACAGAAGACTGCCTACCAACGGAACCGGATGCGATTTGCACAGGTAGGCCACAGGACTGAGCACCTTGGGTCTCTTTTTTTTTTTTTTTAAAGATTTATTTATTTATTATGTATACAACATTCCTTCCATGTATGCTTGCATGCCAGAAGAGGGCACCAGATCTCATTATAGATGGCTGGGAGCCACCATGTGGTTGCTGGGAATTGAACTCAGAACCTCTGGAAGAGCAGTCAGTGCTCTTAACCTCTGAGCCATCTCTCTAGCCCCGCACCTTGGGTCTCTTACTGTGAGAATTTCTGGTGCTTAGCAACCATCTTGGGAACACCAATGAGATCAAGTGCTGTATAGTGACCAATTGTATCAGGATGAGTTGTCCAAGGATATGTTGAAGGAATTTAGATTTTTGTTCACAGTGGGTCAGACATCACAAAGCCATGCTGGGAACCTATTTCCTCATTTAATTGCAGCATGCAGGCTTTGTTAATTAGATGGTTTGGTTGGGTGCTACATAAAGATGTAACTGCAGGAAAACTGGTAAACCCACATTGCTGGAAATGAGTTCAAGCTAATGCAAGTGACTCTCCTCTTAACGCAAATACTGTAGATGCTATAGAAATGTGAAACATGGGACTTGACACATCAAACTTGCTCTCAAGATATTAATAAGCTATGACTTTAAGAGGTTAACATGGGTCTCTTCCTGCTCCCCAGCGGAACCTCCGCAGAGACAAAGACCGTCGGAATATGGTACAGTTCAATCTACAGACACTACCCAAGAGTGCCAAGCAGAAAGAGAGGTGAGCATCCCTTCCTACCAGGATAAAGCTGTGTTCCCAAATGGGCTGTATTCAAAAATCAGAGAGCCAGGGCAGGGATTGGCTGTCTTTCACTATTGGAAAAGAAACCAAAACCTCTTAGCCTGTTGCTGTCCAAGGCTGGGTCATGGCAGGCAGGAAGTGACTGAGGTAGACATTTATGCTAAAACAACAGGTAGAATTGAAGTGACTCTGGCCTCTGTAGGTTCTGGGTGCCTAGTTCCAGGCAGCACCATGTGCACTGTGTCCTATGGGTTCTTGGGGATGAGCACAGCAGTCACCACACCCTAGCCAGGATTGCCAGTAACTGGGTTGAATGCACCCCTACAGTTGCTTGGGGAAAGGTACTATGCCCCTGCTCTCATTCCCACTGTGCACCAACACGGTCTCTTCATTCTAAGCCACCATTTTCTATCCTGGTAGCAGCCAGGAAGGATACAGCGATTCAGCCAGAAGAAGCTGAAAGCAAGGTGTTCTGTCTGTCTGTCTTTTTAGAGAACGAATTCGCTTGCAGAAAAAATTCCAGAAGCAATTTGGAGTGCGGCAGAAGTGGGACCAGAAGTCACAGGTAGTGTGTCTACCAGAATTCTATTGGGACTTGGGTGGGTTGTTTTCTTTTTCTTATCCTTAGAAACAGGAATCATGCAGTGCAGTTGTGTTGTCTCTAGTGTACTCGGTTTCTGCAGGCAGCTTTAGCCCTGCATTACTCTTACAAAGAATCTTTGTGCCCTTAGGCAATGCCCGTCTTCTCCAATCCCCGCCAGCACTGCTCTTTGCTGTCTTTTCTCTGGTCTGTGTATTTCATGTAAATGGAATCAAAATCTGTGCCTTTTATTTAGTGTGGCATTTTAACATCTGTCCCCTGTTGCAGCCTGTACTAGTACAGTCTTTTCATTTTTCCTTCGCATCTGTTAAGGATTGATTCCAGGCACCCTCAAAGAGACCAAGATTTGTGGATGCTGACTTCCTCTTGCATAAAATGTTGTAGCAATGCATGTATCTTAAGGGCATCCCCTCGTGGACTTTAACTCACCTCTGAGTTAGTTGAAAGTATCACTTCTAATCTCAAGTGATCTTCCTGCCTCAACTGCCCAGTAGTTGGGATTTAAGCATGCTGAGCACGTGGAATGTTTTCAGTTCACACGTGACTCTAGGATATAGAACCCATGGGTATAAAACTTACAGATACGGAGAACTGACTGTACCTACTCTTATTGCCACATAGCATTTCTTTGCACGGATTGCCACATATCTGTCAGCCATTCACTGTTCCGCTTTGGCACCATTAGGAATAACATTACCCACCTTTGTAGGAGCTGAGAATAGGAGACATGAGCAACAGTGGAGGCTGGGCTAGGAGTGTAGCCCAGTGTTGCAAGGGAGGAATGATGTTAAAATTGTGGAAGTCACACTTTGTTGGATTTGGTGCTTGTTTCAGAAATACGTGGTTGATACCCTGAGAGGGCCATGTTGAGTCCCAGATCCCTTCAGCGAGCTTCCACAGTCACAGATACCGTCTTAAAAAAACAGCCAGGACTACACACACCTTTAATCCCAGCACTCTGGAGGCAGAGGCAGGCAGATCTCTGAGTTCAAGGCCAGTATGGTCCACAGAGCAAGTTCCAGGACTACACAGAAACCCTGCCTCTCAAAAAAAAAAAAAAATCCAGCCAGGGCCATAATGATTAAATAAAAGCCCTTCTGCTGGGCAGTGGTGGTGCATAATTCCAGCACATAGGAGGCAGAGGCAAGTGGATCTCTATTAGTTCAAGGCCAGCCTGATCTACAGAGCTAGTTCCAGGACAGCCAGAGCTGTTACACAGAGAAACTCTGTCTCAATCAGTCAATCAATAAATAAATGTCTTTCCTGTGTTGACCTCTCTTGCTTCCTTGTGGTGGGTATGAATGTCTTTCCCTTTGTTTTCTCTCCAGAAACCCCGAGACTCTTCGGTTGAAGTTCGCAGTGACTGGGAGGTGAAAGAGGAGATGGACTTCCCTCAGCTGATGAAGATGCGCTACTTGGAAGTATCAGAGCCTCAAGACATGTGAGTAGCTTCTTCACTGTCGCCCCACATACTCATATGGACCACCTGGAATTGATGTCTCCTTAAGCCCTAGTTACTCCAAAGCAGATCTACATAAGACTAGTGGGTGTGTTTTTGAAAACTCAAGACCCACAAAAACACGTATGAAGTTTACTAAAAGTCCCAGTTTCTCTCCACTCTTGGTATCTGCACAGGTCAGTCTCTAAGCTCTTTGGGCAGAAGCATGACAGATACCCAGTAGACTCCATTTTGTACAAGGACATGGAGCTAAGGTGGTGGGGAGCCAGAGCTTCAGGCAGGAGGTCCAGCTGCCAAGGTGCCTTTCTAACAAGCACCTTCCCAGAGCAGGGTAGCTAGGAAAGGTGTGTTTCCCTGTGGGAGCTAGGAAGACAGGAAACAGCTGCCATTGAAGGTCTGCCTCCTTTCCAAGAGTACTTCCATCTCTTTCATACATGTTAGACTTCTGGGTGAAGTTTCTTTCTGAGACAGGGCACTCATGAGTCTAAACACAAACTTGCCATCCTCCTGCCTCTGCCTCCCTAATGCTGAGATTACAGGTGTGCACGACTGTGCCCCCTAGGTAGAATTTCTGATTCTCCAATTTTCCCTCTTCCCTCAGCGAGTGCTGTGGCGCACTGGAGTACTATGACAAAGCCTTTGACCGCATCACCACGCGGAGTGAGAAGCCTCTGCGGAGCATCAAGCGCATCTTCCACACCGTCACCACCACAGACGACCCTGTCATCCGGAAGGTGTGCACCCTCTGTCCACTTTTAGGAATGTTGCTGAGAATCCAGAAAGAAGAGGCTATGAGATCTGCGGGTATCCCTCAGTAGTCACACAACGTGATTCAGGACCACCCTGTGGATACCAAAACTCATGGCTGCTTCAGAACGAGTGATGTGACTTAGCTGTCTGTCCTGGCAGTCTTCCTTCTCAGACCCCTAAGACACTGGCTACTACTGGATAAGCAGGTTTCACACCGTTGTCTGGGAACCTGACAGAGAGGTGCACATGTTGATAGGCACAATCCCCTCCCCACCCCAAATGTGGTGGATTAACCGGTGGAGACCCTACAAACATAACTGACTGTATGTTCACAGTCTAGCCCTTAGACAAACATAACTGACTGCATGTTCACAGTCCAGCCCTTAGACAAGGTTATTCTGGAGCTACTTAGAATTTGATGGGAGTGGAGGCTTGTTGCTGGGTAGACTTAGATGTGTTGAGCAGAGGCATGCTCTGACCCCAGCTCTGCTAGGCACTCTATTACACTGGCACCTTAGCTTTCTCACCTGGAAGCTAGTGAGCAGAGCATGGTGTGTGCTCCCACAGTGACTGAGTCATGCCAACCAGTTTGCTGCGCCTTCTTGGGTGACTAGGGAGTCTTTTCCCTTCCTGGTGACCTCAGCGTCCTCACTTCACTCTCTGTCTCTCTCCCTCCTTGCAGTTGGCAAAAACGCAGGGCAATGTGTTTGCCACTGACGCCATCCTGGCCACACTGATGAGCTGCACGCGCTCTGTGTACTCCTGGGACATTGTTGTGCAGAGAGTTGGGTCTAAACTCTTCTTTGACAAGAGGGACAACTCTGATTTCGGTAAGCAGCCTGTCTGGAGAGCAGCTCAGGGGCATGGGTATTATTGTTTCCTAATAATTGCTTAGTCCTGAGGATGGGTCATGTGTCAATTCTTCCCATGGTCCTGGAGTCCAGGGAAGAGACCACTTCAGTTCAGTGCTCCGTGGGCTTCGATTGTCTGAGTCCTCACACAGCCATGTGGCTATTCACTTGCATAGAACTTTCCTGGCTTTTATTTCTTTCTTTCTTTTTTTTTTTTTTGTTTGTTTTTTTTTTGTTTTTGCTTCTGCATTTATATGCTATAAAGAAAATAAGTAAGCATGTATTTTGTGACACATACATATATACACACCATTAATGAATCACTCTCAAACTGATAATATGAAAACAAAGCCATCTGATTCTATTTGAGTCTTGAGCCTCATTTGTTAAAATGCCAACAGACACATCTCTTAAGGAATCCAGAAAGAATCAGAAGGAATGGCTTTCTTACTATTCTGTGACTGGTGGTGTTAGGTCAGATGGAAGGTTATCCAAGAGCCACCCACCCTTCCCGCACATGCCACACATACACTGGGGAGAGACCCCTATCCGCAGAACACAGTTCTTTGGAGATGGGCTCCTGTGATCTAGGTCTCTATATCTCCCCATGCTGCTTTGCACACTGCCAGAGCACATGAGCACACTGCATGAGCAGGTGACCATCCATGCTTGGGATTTTACAGACCTCCTGACTGTGAGTGAGACAGCCAATGAACCCCCTCAAGATGAAGGCAATTCCTTCAACTCACCCCGCAACCTGGCCATGGAGGCCACCTACATCAACCACAACTTCTCCCAGCAGTGCCTGAGAATGGTGAGCACAAAGGAGTGAGTGGCACCAGCTTGCTAATTTAGGTGGTTTAGGAGGCTGCTAGCCTCTACTTTGCACTAGACTGTGGTGTGATGCTGACCAGGCATGACCTCTCCTGGTAGCAGAGGACCCAAGCCACTAACAGGTCTATGTGCTTGTGCATATTTTTTCCTCTATAAAGTTACAATATTAATAATAATGCTTGTCTCATGCAGATGAGCTGTGGAAATGCCTTTGGCTAAAATGCCATTTTTTGCCTTGAGGGTGTGATATTGAACCAGTTGTCTACCTTTTACTGTGATGAAGGAGGAAGTAGGAAGGGTATTAGCTGTCTGCCTGTGGTAAAGAAGGAAGCAGGGAGGGGCACTGAGTTTGATGTGCTGGGCTTAGTCCTTAATACAAGTGAGCCCAGACCCTCAAGGACATAAAGCAGTGCTGGGTCTGCTGATTTAAATCAACTCAACACCGTCATCTGAAAGCTTTGTCACTTCTGCAGGGGAGAGAAAGATACAATTTCCCTAACCCAAACCCATTTGTGGAGGATGACATGGATAAGAATGAGATCGCCTCCGTTGCTTACCGGTATGTCAGCTCTGATGGGGGTATGGCCAGATTGCAGCACAGACCCTGTCCTGTGCTATCTGGGGTGGTCCATCCAAAGCAGCAGATCTTAAAAGGGAATGAATCTTGCTTTCCTTGTAGTTACCGCAGATGGAAACTTGGAGAGGACATTGACCTTATTGTCCGCTGTGAACATGATGGCGTCATGACTGGAGCCAATGGGGAAGTGTCCTTCATCAACATCAAAACGCTCAATGAGTGGGACTCCAGGGTGAGGCACCATCATAGCTGTGTTCCCTGTCGTGTGTAGTGGGGTTGGCTCGAGTAAGCTGACTATCCTTTAAGTGTTCATAGAGCCTTGGGGGGGGGGGAGGTACACAGGCATATCTTGAGTTTCTTCATCCCCGTTAAGTCCCTGCCAATAGAACAGTCTAAGAAGGTTTCTGCTTCTGACGCCTTCTGTCTTCGGGTACTTTTGTCTGTTCATTCTGGCCACCCATGGGCTCCTGCTCTATACATCTGATCTTGACCTTGTCTTGGGAAGCCCAGTCACTCTCTGACCTCTCTGTATACTCAGCCTCACAGCCACCCTGTGACCCCTTTGTCCAGCTCTGTCACTGCTTACCTCAAAAGATCGTGGTTCTCAACCTGTACATCATGACACCTTTGAGTGGGTCATATATCGGGTATCTACATTACAATTCATAATAATGAAGTGGTAATTTTGTGGTTGGGGTCACCACAGCATGAGGAACTGTATTTAAGGGTCACAGTGTTAGGAAGGTTGGGAACCTCTGCCGTAAGAGCTGGACAAAACATTAGTGCACACACTCTTTCCTCTCTGCATTGTCCACCAGGACAGTCGGGTCGGGTGTCATTCTTTCTCCCTGCCTTTATGTGTGGCAGTCTGTTAAAGGCAAAGGGCAGGGCTGTTGCCTCTGTACAGGATAAAGAATACTGGAAAGGACAGCTCTGGGGTCGAGCCAGCCTGTGATGATTAGCTGCCATCAAAATATGACTCCGAGAGCCATTCTCTCTGGGGCCAGTGGCCTTCTCCTAGACTTCTACTGTGGCATCTGTCTTTCCTCATATTTGTACTGTTCTGAAACATCCCTGCCCCACTCACAAGTAAAACTGACCCCAGTAGAGCCTTAGGGTAAATCCCCATGTGGCTCTTGTCCCAGAGTACCTTATACTTCCCAAACACATGGGAAGAACCCCACCTACAACTGGAGTTTGGTGGACAGACATCCAGCAGGTTATAGTTTCATTCTCTTCAGGTGTCGTTGGTGGCAGTGACTATGTCCCTAGAACTGAGTGTTCAGGAAGAATGTCTTCCTGGGTGTTCAGAAGTCAGGTCCTTGTATTGTAGAGCTGAGTGGTTCCTTGTCAGCGCTCAGATACTCCACTCCTTCCCCCAGAGTCCGTTATCTTACTCTATTTGGGAATCTGCTGGGGTGTTCTTTGTTCCCCAGGATGGTGGCAGGGCTCTTCAGTGTCATGGAAATCTCTAGCAGCTGTAGCAATGTTTCTAAGTTTTTGTTTATTTTTTAAAGATTTATATATTTAAAAACACTTATAATCAGCTATACAATGATTTGGGATTCCCCTCTGTATGCTGTGAATGTATTTTGTTACCATTGTTTAATAAAGAAGCTGTTTTGGGTCTATGGCAGGGCAGAATAGAGGAGCAAAGATAGTGGAGAAAAGAAAGTGGATTCAGACTCTATGTATCTGTTGAAGGATACAGATGCCCTTACTGGTAAATCACAAGTCTTGTGGTAAAATACAAAATAATAGGAATAGGTTAATTTAAGACGTCAGAGTTAGTTAATAAGAGTTCTGAGCTAATAGGCCAAGCAGTGTTTTAATTAATATAGTTTCTGTGTGATTATTTTGGGTCTGGGCAGCCAGGAATGAACAAGAATCCTCTGCCTACAACACAAGACTATTTTCTTCTGTAGAAATAAATTTGACAGTGTTAACAATCATTTCAAGCATTATGATGTCCTTTTTATACTGTTTGTACTTACAAACTAATGTTAAAATGAATTTGTGAATTTATGAAGCCCTATGTGTAGGGCAAATGTGTAGGAGGGTTCTTCTTAAAGAGACAGACTACAGATAGTTATAGATTAAAAAAATAAATAAGCCACGTAAACCTAGAAAAAAAAGATTTATATATTTATTATATGTAGTGCTATGCCTGCATGTATGCCTGCAGGCCAGAAAAGAGCATCAGATCTCATTACAGATGGTTATGAGCCACCATGTGGGAATAGGACTTGGGACATCTAGAACAGGCAGTGCTCTTAAATGCTGAGCCATCTCTCCAGCTCATGTTTTCAAGTTTCAAGGGAAACAGAATCTGTCAGATACTAATCTTGGAATGGTCCAAGAAAGTTTGATGGGAACCTCCCTGCCCTATGACCTTGGACTGCTCCACTCCCCACATCTGGATATCTTTGCATATTAAGTATCAGGTGCCCTCAACCCCACCAGAGGCTCTCCCCCTTACTTGCCCCTCAGATCCCACCCTTCCTTCTCTGCATGTTCACCGTGACACAGTGTGAAGCCCCTTTTCACCACACAGCACCCATGTCACTGTGGTTTACCATGTCTGTCGTCACCATCTGGTTGAGTGGCTACACACAAAGATGGCGTGTATTTCTCTCTTGAATGATAATCAGGCTTACTCTTTGCTCCCTAGTGGGTCCCTGTCTTCCAGAGGAGGCCCTGGGGCCTGGGGTGGGTGTGCCTACTCACCTAATAACCAGCTTTCCTTCTGCAGCATTGTAATGGCGTTGACTGGCGGCAGAAGTTGGACTCTCAGCGTGGAGCTGTCATTGCCACTGAGCTGAAGAACAACAGTTACAAGTTGGCTCGCTGGACCTGCTGTGCTTTGCTGGCCGGATCTGAGTACTTGAAGCTCGGGTGAGACCCCTGTGCTGGTGCTGGGGCAGGCCTGGGACAAAGGCTGCTCACTGGGAAAAGGAACAAGCCTGGCATTAGAATGGTATTGACACTTTACCTCAGGCATTGTCATCTCTGTTGTGCCCAGTGTGAGCACCCATCCTTCTCTCCCACAGGTATGTGTCCCGGTACCACGTAAAGGACTCCTCACGCCATGTCATCCTGGGCACCCAGCAGTTTAAGCCCAATGAGTTTGCCAGCCAGATCAACCTGAGCGTAGAGAATGCCTGGGGCATCCTACGTTGCGTCATTGACATCTGCATGAAGCTGGAGGAGGGCAAGTACCTCATCCTCAAGGACCCCAACAAGCAGGTCATCCGAGTCTACAGCTTGCCTGATGGCACCTTCAGCTCCGAGGAGGACGAAGAGGATGAGGAAGAGGAAGAGGAGGAAGAAGAAGGTGGGCAGAGCAGGCCTTTGAAGCCTGGGTGGTCTGCGGGCTGGTGAGGGAGCCAGGCTAGTGCTGTGGTCAACTTCACCTTGGTAACACATTGAGAGCTTCCTGGCACTTCATATGGGTTGGCACTCCCAGTCACCAAAGGAGATTCGGGAAAACATCTGGAGCCCTAGGTAGCTGTGGAGAGGCAGGCCGTAGGTCAGTTACATGACCATAAAGCCTCACTGGTGGCTACAGAACATTTCTCGGCCCTAGAATGGTCAGGAGGGCTCAACAAAAAGGAGGCCTGCAACACTCAGGTTTCTCAGAGGTCCAGCGGGAAAGACACTGCATCACATGGTGGGGCTCACTTCTCTTAATGGTTTTTTTCTTTCAGAGGAAGAAACTTAAATGAGTCGTCTTGGTGCCTGCGTGTGTTCCACCCAGCTGGGCAGTGTGTATGTGGTTCCTGCTCTCTTAGGCAGATAGAATAAAGAATAAGTCTGTTTGGTTTCTTTCCTGCATCCTCTGCTTCCATTGTGATCTGTAGCTCTTCCTTCTCCCAGCGGCCCCTGGGAAAGGGAGACCAGGACCAGCAGTTTCTGGAGCTTCCTGGCTGCTGTTAGTTTGCATCACTGCTGGAAGATGAAGGCCTCGTTTTGTTTCAGGACCCCCTGGCAAGCCCCTTTCATGGAGGGAGAGCCCCTCTAGCCTTAGCATGACCCAGCTAGTGCCTTCGAGGCTTACTGTCTGCAAGAGCAGGGTGTAGTGGGGTGGTGGCCCAGCCCTTCTTGAAGAAAACAGCTTCAAAGTCTGATTGGTGGCAATTCTAATGGTTTACAAGGTTGGCTTGGGCTGGAGAAAAGTCTCAAGCCAGCCTGCACAAAGTGATGTGTCACATAAGAACTGCATGTGTTTAAAGGCTGTGTGGACTTCTCCGGGAGTGCTGTTCGGATCCCTTTAGTAATTGCTCCCAAGCTTTCCATGAATGCCTCACCTGCCCCTTCAGTACTGGAATGTGGGTGGAAGCAGAGCTATGTAGATAAAGAAACAGGTTCAGGGTTGGGATTGCCTTCCTGGAGATGCAGGCTACATCTACATAATTGAACCTCAAGAATCTAGCAGAGGTTGTTGGGCTTGATCATTCGGGGCATTGGGAAGCAGAGCAGAAAACTTGGGAGTTTCTGGAAGTTTTGCTGTAGCCCAGGGAAGTCTCTCACACCATCCCTGGCGGCAAGTTTTTAATGTAGGATGCAAAGAAAGTGGTGTGATGTGCTTGGCCTGTGTGTTCGTCAAAAGCTCCCCTGGCTGTGCCCTGGTGGTGGGGAACTCTTAACTCTGTGGCCTCAGTCTGGCTTGGGGGTGGGTCCTGGCCAGCATTTCATAATTTCCATCACCAAACCAACCTTCAGGTTCTAGTTTCCTCTGGAGCCCACCCATCCTCTCCAGAGCAGCTATGAAACTGCACATTACGCCTTATTTTTGGTGAGGTAACCTTGTCTAGCCAGAATAGCTCTAGACTAAACCTGTGGGCTGAGGTCTCCACAGTGACTAGAATATAAAGCTTGTCTACCCTCACAGGGCTTTTCTTGCTGAGTGCAGGCTGTAAAGAAAACAACTGCATTCCTGGGTGTGCTTTCACAAAGGTGTAAATTTCTAAGGGCAAATGAAAACTTCCAAGTGGGCGGAGTTCCCAAGGCCTCCAGAAACACTGTTTCTCAGTAGCTTTGGAGCCTGTCCTGGAACTTGTAGACCGTGATGGCCTTGAATTCACAAGCATGGCCCTCTTAATAGGAAGCAGCTCCAGTCGCGCAAGTTACTGAGTTTGCGTAACCCTGGGAAGCTAGGTCTCTGCTCTCCTTCATACAGTCACACAGTATCCTAACCAAGTAAGTAACTCACCCCGAGGCCAGCCTGAATATTCAAGTCCTCTTCCTCTCATTCTCGTTTCCTGCATTGGGTTTCAATTTGAGGCTTGGGTTTCAGGATTTTGAAGCAGGATCTCACAATCGAGCCAATACCCCTACCTCAGTCTCACGGCAGTTGGGCTTACAAGAGTGAGCCACCGTGCTTGTCTTACGCAAACGTCACTTTTGACGATCCAGTTATAAGGTGCTGGGAATTGCTTCCCTTGCCCACCTCCGACAACTGGATAATCAAGTCTGTGTGGCAAACAATTGGTTCATCTGCCTTGGTCCCATTACTCCTACCAGTCCCAATTAGTTTTAGTCTTCGGCTACAGTAATCTAGGGATATAAATGCAAAGATTTTCTTAAAAAATCTCTCAACTCCGACATGTGGATTAGAACAGATCAAAGGCAGAGGCCGGGTGTCCCATCATAGACCTGCTGTTTCTCCGGGTCCCCTACCCTCAGGAGTAGCGCTCACAGCAAGTGCGCGCACTCCGGCCGGGGCCACCCCACTGGTCCCGGCGTGCTGCGTGTGGCGCACGTGACCCCGCCCCCTGCCATTGGCCAGGAGTGGGAGGGGCGTGGCCGCCTCGGCGCGAGCCAGTCGGACCTTCCCACCGCTGCAGCCTGCGGAGCATCGCTGGGCCACCCGGCAGCGGCGTGAGGCTCGGGAGCGCAGCCTGGGTACCGCGCACGCGCCAGAAGGAGCGCGGGGTCGCGGAGGCTGCGGCAGGTGTGCCGGGGCATCCTCATGTGATGTAGGGGTTTGGGGGCGGAGCCTTAGAGGCCACACCTCCTTCAGGTTTCCCCCCCCTCCCGAGGGTGGAGGGTGGGTGTGCCTCTAAAGGGTCCTACCTGGGGAGACCCCCTAAAATGTAGGGCATATCCAGAATGCGTGGAAATTGGGAAAACTGCCTCTCCCCTAGGGTGGAAGCTACCATGACAATAAGGGAGCCTGGGCGCCTTGGGAAAGAAGACTATGGAGATGAGCTGTGGGAGTTCAGGATTCTTATGGGCCCTTGATCCCATCTGGCGGGAATGGAGGCGTGTTAGATGAGCCCCCTAGGTACCAGGACTCGGTCCTGGCTCCGACCCAGGTCCCTGGGAGGCTCAGGCACGCCCCGGGTTTCTGGTTCCTCGGTTGAGTCGGCTGTCGCCAGCTACCAGCCACAAGGTACAAGGCCTCCCCTCTGCTGTGCTGCAGGATGTGTCTCTCGGGTTTGCTGCTGGCCCTAGGCCTGCACCTGGCGGTGTGCTCCCGTCCGCACCGGGACTACTGCGTGCTGGGCGCGGGTCCCGCGGGCCTACAGATGGCCGCCCTCCTGCAGCGGACTGGCAGGGACTACGAGGTGTTCGAACGCGAGTCCGCGCCTGGCAGCTTCTTCATGCGCTATCCGCGCCACCGCAAGCTCATCAGCATCAACAAGCGGCACACGGGCAAGGCCAACGCCGAGTTCAACCTCCGCCACGACTGGAACTCGTTGCTCAGCGACGACCCACTCCTGCTCTTCAGACACTACTCGCAAGCTTACTTCCCAGACGCCAGCGACATGGTGCACTACCTGGGTGACTTCGCCAAGCGCCTGGGGCTCCACGTGCTATACAACACAAACATCACCCACGTGACTCTGGACAAGGATCCACATGCCTGGAACGGCCATTACTTCATTCTGACCGACCAGAATGACCAGACTTACCAGTGCAGGTAAGGACCCTATTGCCAGAACTGGACCTCACCCAGAACTGGCCTGGAAATCTGAAAGAGTGGGAGAAAGGGAACACCACTTACTCCCACTTACTCCCACTGGGGCTCAGTGCTGAGGTTTGGTACAGCCAGCACTTTTTAAGGTATGTCCTTAAAAAACTGTAGGTGAGTATGTTTGGAAAATTCTAGCAATTTATCCTCTAGTATTTGTCAGGCTTTATCACCTTCTCTATGATCCTCTGATGTTGGGTACTGCACATATTACATAGCTTGTACCCACAAACCCTTGCAGGCAGGTCCAGCCTTTTGACACTGCAACACTACATTGTCATCTTCGGGACTCAAGCTCAAAAACCATGCATTCAAGTTACAAAATGCACACCATATACAAATCTCATGATGTTTTAAATAAACTTGCCAGTTATGTTGGGCCACATTCATAGCTATCATGGCCCCCATGTGGCCTAGAAACCATGGGTTGGACACATCTGATACTTTCTTAAAATAAGTATCCCCAAAACCCATGGTGAGAAAAAAAAAAAAAGGGTGAAGTGTCCAGCCAGCATTAGACACTGGCCAGTAGGATTTCAGAACAGAATGAGAGCAGAAGCCCAGTAAGCATGGCTTTGACTTGGGAGACATTTTGTGGGCACCTCAAACTTATTCAATCCTCACAAGGGACCTAGAGCAAATGTTTCCTAAAACCCATTCGGCAGGTGCAAATCTGAGGCTTTCATGACCTTGGTCACCCTATTGTGTCACACCACTAACATGGTGGGGCTACCTTTGGGTTGAGATTTTGCTGCCCCCTAAGCCTGTGTTCTTTCTGATACTCCAGGCTCCCATCCTGGCTGTCAGCTTCACTCTGGCTCCAGAGAACTGTCTAACTACTGTTCATCTGTTCCTGAAGCCCAGAGAAGGGGGGGACAAGGAGGTACAGGAGGTGGGGAGTCCTAATTAGGACTCTTGACTTTTAGGTAGCCTTGCTAGAGTAAAGGGGAGTAAGGAGCAGAGAAAACAGGGGTCGGAAAACAAGAACCTGTCCCCTGTATGTGTCCCTTCAGAGGATGAGTTCTAAATGGAAACTACTACCCTGCGTTCAAACTGTCCTGCAAAGATCCTCATACCCAGATGCCACCACTCTGCTATAATCCCCAGCAGTGTAAATAGCAGAACCGGGCATGATGGCACACATGCCTGTAACCCCAGCATTTGGGAGACTGAGACAGGACGATTGCCAGATCCCAGGCTAGCCCGGGCTACACATCAAGCCCACATCTCAACAGCAGGACTTTGGAACCAGGCCCTTCTGTGCTCAGACTGTGAAAAGTTCTGTCTGCCCTGACCCATGGACGCTATGTCTCCTCACCTGTGAAACAGACTGGGACACCAGCCAAGGAGTGTATGAGATCCAGGAATAGATAAGATGATAGGATAGCCACACCCAGCACAGTGTGGCTAGAAGATGTGTGGGCCTGGCCTGTCAGTCTTGATGCCAGGCTGGAGTGGTTGCTGGAGGAGGCGGGGAGGCGTGACCTCACTGCTGTGTTCAAAGTTAGAGGAAATGTTTTTGGTTTCTCATAATATCCATGAGCAAACTTAATCCCAGGTATAGTAAAGCAATGAAGGACTATAGCTAGCTTGGAGAGAGGTACACTAGGATGGGTCAGTATATGGAGTAAGCAGGTAAACAGATGAGTGGACATGTCTTTGGGAGCCTAGAATCAGGATGAGGCAAGGAAAGCCACACTGTGACTGTACAGCTGAAGAACTGAGTCATCTTTCTTTGTCCCCCACTTGCAGCGTCCTGCTGGTAGCCACTGGTTTGTCAGTCCCCAAACTGGTTGACTTCCCTGGCTCAGAACATGTGGAAGGTTACGAGTCTGTCTCTGTGGACCCTAAGGACTTTGTAGGTCAGAATGTGCTGATCCTGGGCCGTGGGAACTCAGCCTTCGAGACCGCAGAAAACATCTTGGGCGTCACAAACTTTGTCCACATGCTGAGCCGCTCCCGGGTTCGGCTCTCCTGGGCCACCCACTATGTTGGAGATGTCAGGTATGCTACATCCCTGCTTGTGTGTTCCACGCTGTAAATCCTGTACCAGTCAGTATCTCAGTACTATAAGAAAATGCCTGAGGCGGGGTTCATGATTTCAGATGCTACATCCAGCGGTATGTTGCTCTCTCAGCACTCACCACCAGCATCTACCCCATAGCAGATGGTATCACAGCAGCAGGGACACATGCCAGAGAGGAAGGTTGCAGAACAAGGGGGAAGTTGGCTCCCTTCCTCTATAGCAACCCTCTACCTGGACCTAGCAGGGAATTCCAACAGAACTGTCCCAATCTCTCCAAAGGCTTTACCCCAGTGTGCTGTCTAGACTCTACCTCTTAAGGATCTACCACCAGGGTTTGGGAATATAGCTCAGTTGGTAGGGTGCTCGATTCCCATGTACTGAATCCCTGGGTTCACATAACCAAGGTGTGGTGACACACACCTGTAGTCTAAACTCAGTACGCAGGTACTTAGGAGGTGGAGGTTGGAGGTCAGAGTTCAAGGTCATCATTGGCTACTTAAGTGAATCTGAGGCCAGCTTGGGCTACATAGGATCTTATATTTACCAAAAAGAACAAAAGGAGAAGAGAAGAGAAAAGTTCACCACCTCCCAGCATTACCTCTATGGGGATTGAACTTCCCTTGGGTTCAAACTCTAGAAAGCCCCAAACAAGGGAGCTTCCCCATCTTCAGCTGCACTAGACAACCTTTTCCTCTCTTGCCTGCTCGTGGGGCCCCAGAGCCATCAACAATGGCCTGCTGGACACCTACCAGCTGAAGTCACTAGACGGACTCCTGGAGTCGGACCTGGAGTATCTGGCCCTCGTGAAGGACAGCAAGGGCAAGTTCCACATCACCCTCAAGTTCTTCCTGGAGGAGAACAACAGCAGCCAGAGTGTCGACTCCATTCCCCTCCCTGAGGATGACAATGACAACTTTGCCATGCGGGTGGCCTATGACCGTGTCATCCGCTGCCTGGGCTGGAAGTTCGACTTCTCCATTTTCAACCAGTGAGTCCAAGTGGGGTGGAGGTAGGGATCCCTGGCCAACACCTTCAGACCTCCCTGGGGACTCTAGGCTTCAGAAGGGCATTGCAAGAGTAGAGGAGGATGCCAAGGGCCTTATCCACAGAAACTATTATTCCTAACAACCCTCTTCACTGGCAGGTCCCTCAGACTCTCCTCAGGGACTGAATTCAGCAAGAAGTACCCACTGATCAGAGCTAGCTATGAGTCCAAAGGAAGCCGGGGTCTCTTTATCCTTGGGACCGCCAGCCACTCTGTGGACTACCGGAAATCTGCTGGCGGCTTCATCCATGGATTCCGATACACAGGTGAGCCTGGCTGAAGGACCACTATCCCAGGGCTCCCAACTTCCAAATGCATCAAAAGGATGTTTTCATGGACTGGGGCTATGTCTAGGAAAAGCGTAACAGCAGATATCTCTAAGGGTAGCCTGTGACATGCCTGTCCTGCGCTCTTTGAACTTAAGTGTGTTCACAGGGATGGGTGGTCTCACACATGCCGCTTTCACAGAGCTAAATAAGGAAGTATCCCAGCGTATGTAGCCGTGAAGCAGCTCATACAACGTGCAAGAACACCTCAGTGAAAGTTCCAATTGAGTATGTCAATTCTTTTGCAAAACTTTCAGTATTAAACATGTTACTCTTCTACTATCTTGCTAATGTTTGCCTATAAAATACAAAAAAAAATAAATAATTTGAGGGCTGTTGACATAGCTCAGTGGTAGAGCACTCATATACCATAGCTGGGGCCCTGGGTCTCAATATGATGATGATGATGATGATGATGATTTGATGTATTGATTAAAATAATCCCCAAAAGGAAACTGATGCTTTGTGATGTTAAGGATAAATGGGAAACAAAAATCGAAGGAGAGGAATGAATTGACGAATGCTGAGTGTATTCTAGAGGCTGAGCACTCGCATGCTACAGGACCACGAGCATCCATCATTAGTGAGAGAGAGAGAGAGAGAGAGAGAGAGAGAGAGAGAGCACACATGCTACAGGACCACCTGCACCCATCATTAGTGTGTGTGTGTGTGAGAGAGAGAGAGAGAGAGAGAGA
>JAQHUG010000353.1:1675913-1696886 GCA_028555095.1 Dicrostonyx torquatus
CTCGAACTCACAGAGATCCGCCTGCCTCTGCCTCCCGAGTGCTGGGATTAAAGGCGTGTGCCACCATCGCCCGGCAGCCCAGTGGTTTTCTTTGTAACATAAAAAGAGGTAGTAGAAAACTCAGCATAGACTCATGGGTCGTCATGGCCTTCTGCATGGGGAGACTTGTGCCCTGCCTCTAGGTTAGAGTGGGCACTCTAGGGACAACTGAGCTGCTTCAGTCCCTGGCTCTCCTGGGAGGTGGTGGTGGTAAACATGTAAGCTCATCTGAGCAACCCTGGAGGTCAGCTGTCAACCCCCTGGTCTGCAGCAGAAAGATATCAGTGGGAGAATCCTACTTGCCCCTCACATCTCCCCAGGTGGTGGTGGCACCTAGCGTAGCCCTTTAGTCCATGGAGTAGGTGCCACGTTGCCTGGCTACTTCTGCATGGGCCACATCCAGACCCACATCCACATCCACCTCCTCCTGTTTTCATTTAGTTTGATGACTTGTGTCACCTCAGGCCTAGGATTTAGTCTTCCTTACCCTTTCTAGCTGGCAGGGAACACTACACAGTAAGTCCAAGGCAAGCCTGGGCAGCCTAGACCCTGTCTCGCAGTAAAAGAGAGATAAGAAGGTGGCTTAGTGACAGAGCAGTTGTCTAACACGTACAAGGCTCCAGGTGTCTTCCACAATACCAAAAACAATGCGGAAAATCTCGCCATTCTCTGAGTCTTGTTCTTTCATGATTTCTCTCCCACCTCCTGGGAATTCCCGTGACTCAGCATGTGCTCCCCACAGGTCTCGCCTTCTTGAGGTGCCAAGCTTGCTCTCCATCCCAGCATCTCCCAAGCTCCTCTAGCTTCAATTCCTACACCTTGCAAACTGGGCTTGACCACTGTCTCCTCCAAGGAGCCAGAGGCCTAAACAGGCCCACCATGGCTCCTTTCTCATGAACACCTGGTTTGTGCCACATCCTCATTGCACTGGGGTGTTTTATTAACTTTGGAAGAACAAGCGTCTGTGTTGGGCCATCCCACAACAGGGTAAAACAGCCCCACGTGTAAAGAAAACCACCTTGCTGGTGGCTTGGGCAGCAGTTGCTTTCTATGAAAGATCTCAGAATGAGGCAGGGACAGGTAGATATGGGATCGAAAAGAGAAAAGCAGCCAGAGTGTCCTTGGGGCTTTAGCTAGGAATGGGGGATGGACAAGCTCTGTGTCTGGGTTGGATGCACCCATTGTAAAGGATGGCAGTCGACAGAGAAATTTCCATGTGCAGATGGCCTCGGGCAAGGGTGGGCCACTCAGACCCAAATCTACCGCCACCCATACTTTATGCAACGCCCAGGAGATGGAATGGAGCAGGGCCCCTGATTGTATGTGACAATGAAGAAAGAACATTTGTCATCTGGCCTTTTACACACAGCTCTCACTGCCATGGTTTCCCAGGCCTGAACCTCCCTCCAGTGAGCCAAGATAAAATCTCGGCCCTTCCTCCCTCTGGCCATTTCAGTGCGTGCTGTCCACCGGCTCCTGGAACATCGGCACCATGGCATCAACTGGCCGTCCACAGAGCACCCCATCACACAGCTGACCAGTTCCATCATTCGGCGTGTAAATGAGGCTTCTGGGCTGTACCAGATGTTCAGTGTGCTGGCTGATGTCATCCTGTTGAAGGAGTGAGTGACCCTTCCCACCCCATCTCCCCCCACCCTCTGCTTTACCCATATACCCGCCCCTTGCTTCTGGTACTATTCTGTGTGCTGAGTGGCCCAGTTGCTTCTTGTGCAAGGGAGGCAGCAGAAGCTAAATCTATCCTGGCAGGGAAATCAGGGAGGTAAATACCACAAGCTCTGTTATGGATTTCTTACTGTGTGGTTTGAGGAGTTAGTTAAGCTCTGTGCTTTCTTGCCTCATCTGCAAAATGAGCTTGGTTCCTTTGCAGCGCTGAAGGATGAAGATAAGAGTCCCCTCAGGCACGGACCAGGTTGGCCCTTTTAGATCAAGAGATTACTGGCAAATCACAGGACACACAGAGCCTGAGGACACGGTACAGGATGTGTGAGGAGGGGCCAGGGAGGACTTAGAGAAGACAGGCAGGTGACAGATAGAGAAGGACCCCTGAGTCAGAGGACATGCCCTGATCCAAAGCCCTGGCCACTCAACGTGAAGTTCAGGAACACAGGAAGTCCAGGAGCTCAGCACACCATCTTGCTTCATCCTCAGCATCCCGTCCATGAGTCCAGAGCTATCTAGATCAGGGTGCTCTTAGCAGAACCCAATGCTCAGTCAGTATCCCAGGCCTGTCACCCACTCTGGTCCAGCAGCTTCCCAACACAGCCAGTCTGCCCTCACTGCAGCCACCAGCCATCCTTTAAAAGGACAGTCACACTGTTATCCTTGAGCCCCAACTCCCCACAGCGCCCCCTTCTCCACCCACTTAAACACATGCTCACCCTACACCTCCTTTACTCATGTCCCGTGACCCCCCCGTCCCATTACTCTCATCTCTAACTACAGTACAAGCTTCTCCCCACTTTCCCTCATCTAGAACCTACCCCAAGTATACCAGAAGGCACAGCTACCATGGTGATATTATAGGGTGGGAGATTAGATTCCTGCTTGGTCCACACCACTGCACCCAGTGAGCCCACACCCCTCCCCGGTCCTGAGTTCCCCTGGGATTCCACCCACAGGAACGCTACAGCATTTGAGTACCTGGAAGAGTTTCCTATGCAGATGCTGGCCCAGCTGGAGTCACTCACAGGGAGGACAGCACGCCATGGGCTCTTTGTCATCAACATGGAATATGGCAAAAATTTCTCTGGGCCTGAGAAGGATGTCTTCTATTACGACCGGTCCGTGGCACATATAGAAGATGCCTGGCGTTCTAACTTCCTGCACCCTGTCATCTACTATTACAGACACCTCCCCACTGGTGAGCTGGCCTCTACCCTCCCTGAGCTCAGCCTCCTCAGAGGGAGTCCTTCTCGGACCACCTCTGTCTATACAGCAGTCACCACAAGGCCATGCATTGCTTCTGCAGCTGACAGAGGGAACCCCAGGGGACCTACATAAGCCATGCATGATCTCTGGGCACCATGTAGTGACAGGGGTACTGCCATGTGGTATCTCAAAGTGGGAAGAGGTGCTGCAGCTGAGATTAAGAAGGATGAGGGTGGGTAAGATGGCGGAGTGGTAGAGGCACTTACCATGGAAGACTAGAGACCTGAGTTCAATCCCTGGAACCCACCTAAAGGTGAGAGAAGAGAATTCACTCTACAAAATTGTCCTCTGACCTCCACATGTGTGCATGTGTGCCCATACAAACAGCAAAAACAACAGTAATAGTAAGCCAGACAAGGACTGAGCAGGCCAGCATAGCACAGACATGCCACGCCAACTCCCAGCTCTGTCCTCACTGCCATTTTGACTCTCTGAGTCTTGCTTCCTGTTCTATAAGATGGGATGATGATAATCACTTCATACAGGATTGCAGGAGGGTAGACACAAAGTGCCAGCCCTGCTAAGGCACAGCCTGGGTACCATGTCTTTCAATTCAGAACATGGTGGAGGGCCTCAGGTGGAAGAGGATGCTCCAGTGCCTGTCACCCCAGCCCTGGGGAGGCCAGGCAGGTTTGCCACAAACTCAATGCCAGCCTAGGCTGTATAGTGAGCTCCTGTCTCAGAACTGACTGTGGTGAGGCACCCCTCTGTGATGCCAGCATTCAGGAAATAGAGGCAGGAGGTCAGCCCGGGCTACTACTTGAGAGTCTGTCTCAAAAGAAGAAAAAGGTGGCCCAGATTGAGATTGTTCTCAACGGCAAAGGCAGTTTCAACTGCTGGAAGGCAGGGGTGAGGAGTGGAGATCTGTAGTTGACAGCCGAACCCTGGCCAGCTAGGATTGGTTCTAGGGTCCAGTTTCCAGGGATGGTCAGGTGTTGGTCTAGAGCCTGTGGGTGGGGCCCACATGGGGCAGGGTCCACAGCCATGGGAAGTGGGCCTAGATGAGCCCCATGCAGCCAGTGGTTCCTATGCTGCACACAGAAACCACAGGCAGCAGGTCTGGTTCCTCTTCCTCCCGCTGCATGACGGTGGCTGGTGGCCAAGCTGACCACAGCCTGACAGAAGCACCCTAGGAAAGCCACCATGAGAGCAGGGGGAGGTGCCAGAATGAAGGGCCTGGCCCTGAAGCCTCCCTCCTCCCACAGAGCAAGATATGCGGTTCCGGCCTGCACAGTGGCCCCTGCCTCGGCCCATGGCCATCCATCACATAGTGGAGGACTTCCTGACCGACTGGACAGCCCCAGTGGGGCACATCCTCCCACTGAGGCGCTTCCTGGAAAACTGTCTGGACACGGATCTGCGAAGCTTCTATGCAGGTAACCAAGTGCCCAAGAATGCTGAGGGTGGGATGAACACCTTAGTGCACTAGTGTGCATGGGTTTGAACTCTAGCACAGGAGCAGGGAAGAGAGGAGAGGAGAAGAAGCCAAGAGCTAGAGACTATCAAAATTGATTATGCAATCTTGAAAAGGATGGAGATGAAACTAATGGAGATAAAATATTCTTGAAATAAGAAGCTCAGTATAAGGAGCTGGTGGTGCACTAGACAGAGGTGAAGAGAGAATTGGTGAACTGGAAGGCAGATCTGACAGCTAAATGCAGAGGGGCCTAAGGCAAAAACTCAAATGATCTAGAGGAGAAAGTGATAGAAACAAGCCAATATTTTTGTCCTTTTAAACCTCTGGATGTTCCAAATCCAACGCATTTTCTATTATGAAGAGAACACGTCAGACGCCTATCAAATGTGTGATACTATTCATACAAAGTCAAGTTAGAGACTGACTCTAGCCTAGTCAAACAGCAAGCATACTGCCTTATCCTGGCTCTGCTTTGAAATGGTGATTTGGGAGCGGATCTGCTGCTGAGTGGCATCCTGTCCCTGATCATCTAAGCATCTTCCTCTCTTGACTAGCCCATAGAACCAGAGCTGAGCTGAGCACCTGTGCACTTCCAACAGTCTGTGAACAGCCAACCTTGATCATACGCTGACCCCTGAAATGCCTAGAAAGGAGAGTCCTCAGCTCCAAACTGTCTGCCCATTCCCCAAGACTTCAAGAGTCCACAAAAGTCCAATGGTGTATCCCACCCCAAGTCATGGTCCCACTGATGTATCCTCCAGCTTTGTCACTGCCCTGAGCTGGGATGAATCCTTACAGCAGAAGGCCAGCTGCCCTTTAACCATTGCACAGCTGCTAGCTCTATCCTCAGCCTCCGCTGGGAGTCGGCCTAACCTTGGGTCCTACAGAAGGGCAGCGTCATCAGAAGGTCATGCTGGCTAAATGGCTGCCCTTGCATCTTGTCTTCCCTGGCAAGGCCTCTGTACCAGGAGTCAGAGATGAAGCAAGAAAGGATGTTGTGGAGCCCTTCTCAGCCCATCCCTCACATAACCCTCACAGCATCTTTCTTTGTCTAATCCTCCTCCTTTTTTAGAAGAGCTAATGAGAATGGGGGAAGCGCAAAGTCTTTCCCCAAAGATGTAGAAAGACTCACTCTGTGAAGGCTCTGACACTCTGCCTTCCCACCCTGCCTCTAACTCCTTCCCGAATTGAGCTGGTTCCTGTTTCATCACTTGTTTCTCAATCAGAGCTATGCAAATGTTGCTGTGTTTCCCCTCCACACCAGGGAGGATATGGTCCAGAACCCCCAGTGAGGGCCTCAATAAATAGAATCAAATTTCATACTTATAGCCAGTGACTTGGGGTCACTCACTTCAGGGGATCCCATACTGAAACCTCACTGTAGACTTGGCAATTGCTGGCACACTTTGATGTCAGAATATGAATGTGTGTGTTATGTTTTTCTCCACAAATACCTGTTTGCTTTACATATTTATCATTGCCACATTGATTTTTTTCCTCTTTCATGAGTTTCCAGTTGGAAGGTGCATTTTACCATAGCATTTAGCAACTGCACACAAGACTTTTAGTGTGGGGTTTTTATTTTATTTTATTTTATTTGAGACAGGATTTATCTATGCAAGACTGGTTTTTTGTGTTTTTTTTTTTACTTCTTATTCTGAATAGAACTATCACCTTTTCACTTAAAGGAAACACTTTATGGTTCCCCTTTGGCATACCCGAATTGCTGCATCTCTGTCCGTAAGCTTTAAAGCCATTATTAAACAAGACAGAATAAGGCATCCTTGATTGCTTTCCATTGCTCTGATAAACACCATGACCAAAAGCAGTGTGGGAAGAAAGTGTTTGTTTTGCTTACACTTCCAAATTACAGTTTATCATGAATGAAAGGCAGGAATCCGGAGACAGGAACAGAAGCAGAGACAATGAAGAGACATCCTTACTGGCTTGTGCTCCCCATAGCTTGCTCAGTCAGCTCTCGATGCAACCCAGGGCCACCTGCTCAGAGATGCACTGCCATGGTGATCTGGGCCCTCCCACACAAATCTCTAATCAAGAAAATGCCCCCACAGACTTGCCTACAGGAAATCTGATGGAGGCAACTCTTGAGTTCAGCCATCATGATGGCACATGCTTTTGATACCAGCAGCAGGGAGGCAGAGGTACATGGATCTTGAGTTTGAGGCTAGCCTGGTCTACATTGTGAGTTCCAGAATGACCAGGGATATAGAGAGAGATCCTGTCTTTTTTTTTTCTGTATTTGCGTATCATCCTTGTTCAGAGGCCCTACTAATCATCTCTGTATCATTCCAATTTTTAGTATATGTGTTGCTGAAGAGAGCACAAATTACAAAATTCATTATCATATAATGGGGTCAGTTGTTCAGGTTTTTGTTCTGTTTTGTTTTGTTTTTTTGAGAGAGAGAGATCCTTTCTTAAAAAAAAAAAAAAGTTCCCTCTTCCCAGATGACCCTACCCTGTATTAAGTTGACAAAAGACTAGTCAGCACATAAAGGTTACCTGACTCAGGTACATTATGACATTGTGATGGTCCTGTTGATAGAAATGGCTGCTGTGGGTAGTATATAGTAGCATATGCAATATGATAACTCAGATGGCTACTAAGTAACTAGTGGGTAGAAAGTATATACAAAAGTGGATATCTGGATGCAGGATGACTTCCCTCCCTGTTAACCGATGACTACCAAGTAACTCAGGAATGGGTTGTGTATAGGATGTAGCTACCTGGACTAAGAAATGAGCCCCATGCTATACTATGGATGGCTAGATGATTCCCATCCTGGGTGGGCTGAAACAGAAAGACTCTAGATTTTATCACACTAGACATGAAAGTTTATTTCTCAAATTGCAGTCCAATTGTCAGACGGCTGACTGTGGTGAATGACTAAAACCAAGTGCCGGGCCAGGGGACACCCCGAAAGCATGACCACTCAGCTTAGCTGAAGGCTTTCTTCCCACCTCCTGACTCCTGACTCTCACTCCCCACAAGGAACTGCCTCTAGTTTTTGTGCTTCTTCCTGGTGCCTTCACTTTGCTCATGGATTCTTTTTTAAATTGGTTTTTTTGTTTGTTTGTTTGGTTGGTTGGTTGGTTTTGGTGTTTTGAGACAGGGTTTCTCTATAGCTTTGGAGCCTGTTCTGGAACCTACTCTGTCTCAAACTCACAGAGAGCCACCTGTCTCTGCCTCCCAAGCACTGGGATTAAAGGTGTGTGCCAGCACTGCCAGGTATGCTCATAGATTCTTTTAGTTGTTTCTTCAGATTTCAAAAATAATACATACCCATAGCTATTTTGTCACTGATCAAATTTCATATGTGCATCAGTTTTCTGCTGTGGTACAGACAAGGATTTACCCGTTTGATTTGTTTTTCTTCCCACAGTTGGGAAGAGAACTTTACGTGTGTGTGTGTGTGTGTGTGTTTGTGTGTGTGCACGTGCGCACGTGCACTAGTGTGTACATGTACAATATCTCACAAGAGTTGATTCTCTCCTTCCACCAAGTGGGTTCCAGTGCTCAGATGCAGGTCGTCAGACTTGGCAGCACACACCTTTACTCTTGAGCCATCTTCCCAGCCCATGAGAAAGACTTCATGTGTAGTGTTTGCAGCTCAGGTGTTGCTACAGGCAGAGCCGAGCCCAAAGTGGGGCTGACTGCTGAGCTCCCACCACGCAAAGGTCAGCTTCCAGAAGAAGGGTCAGCTCTGGAGAGACAGCTCCTATCTTCTGGTTCCATGCAAACTTCTGGGACCCATCATTTCTGTGGTTTGCTTCATTTTGGTATCCTGACACCATGACCTCTTCAGGTCATACATGAGATGCCAGGAAAGGCAGGTGTCTTAGGGTTTCTATTGCTGTGAAGAGATACCCTGACCCGATAACTTTTATAAAGGAAAACTTTTAATGGAGGCTGGCTTACAGTTCAGAGGTTTAGTCCATTGTCCTGGTGGGAAACAAGGCAACATGCAGGCAGACATGGTACTGGAGAAGGAGAGTTCCACATCTTGATCCTCAGACAACAGGAAGTGAACTGAGTATCACACTGAGCATAGCTTGAGCAAAAGAGACCTCCAAGCCTACCCCCACAGTTATACACTTCCTCCAACAAACCCTCATCTCCTAACAGTGCTACTCCATATGAGCGTATAGGAACCAATTACACACAAACTACCACAGCAGCTTAGATTAAAGGGCTGGAAAGGACTGTGCAGGGCCCCTGACGAACACTTCCTCTAGGTCCCCAGCATTGCCCACTTCTCTCTGTCCTTCTCTCCCCTACCTGACCTGACACCTTCTTTTGCCTTTGTATAGAGTCCTGTTTCCTGTTCACCCTCACACGCCAGAGGCTGCCCCCCTTTTGCCAGCAGGGGTACCTAAAGATGCAGGGGCTTTCAAGCACCAAGAGCCTTCGGCAGCATGGTGTGGAAAGCAGGCTCTTGCAGGACTACACAGCCATGGAGGACAGCAGCAGTCGACTTGGTGACCACCCTTCGGCTCCAGGGTCTCTGACTCAGTCCCTTGACAGCAACAAGGAGGAACTCTGAACATCCTCTCCCGGGCTATGGAGGTAGTGCCTCCTCGGGGCCCTTTCCCCAGGCTCTCTCCTACCTCTCAGGCTGCTCAGGACCATCACAGAGATAACAGACAAGACAGCCTATAGAGTGCCGAAGGCTGGGACACAGTCACACAGTAGTGTCCCATCCTATGCTGGCCCCTGGGTGCTAGATGCACAGTTAAGAGGAGGGTACCTTCTGTCAAGTATGAGCTGCCTTCCACAGCCTGCTTGTGTCCAACTTAGAGCCTCACTAAGCACCATCCTGGCCTGGTGTTTCCCTTCTGGTTCACTCTGCAGATGGGCTTGGGTCTGCCTGGGGAACAGCTCGCAGCTGAAGCCCCCTCATCTCCATAGCAGGCAATTTATAATGAAAGCTTGAGGTCTTGAGCCGTGGGGTAGACAGTTGAGATCTCTGTTTCCCCAGAAACATACATACAGCTATGGACCCAAATCAGAAGCATCTCCTAGGGTCCTCATCCAGGAGGGCCTGCCCCTATGGCGCTCTTTCTTTCCACATGTCTCCCCCTCCCTGGCACTGGCTCTCAGCAGAACTTCAGTCAGGTTGGGGACAGTAAACTCCTACAAGGCCGTCTGCCCAGCTGACTTCTCAGGAGCAGGGTACCTCAGAACTGCCCTGTCCCCAAGATCACACTCCCATGGATCAACAGCCTCTGTGTCCCTCTCCCACATTGCTGTCTGGTATTCTGAGCCATGTTTTCCTTGAGCCCTGCCTGGGCAGGTTTAAGGTGTCTGCGCCTATTGCCTTAGGCGTGGAAATGTTGACACTTGCCGGCCCCTGGCTGCCTTGATGTTCCTCTCTTTCTTGCCTTTCCTCACCAGAGTCCACATTCAGCCAACAGATTAGTCTCACTGATGAATAAGCCATGAGGAAAATATGACCCACAAGGGCAGCCTGGTGATCACGTGATTTCCCATAGTCCCAGAACGCAGGTACTGTTTCTCACCAGCCCTCTCATTCTCCATGAAGGCCCCTCAGATGTTCAGGGACCTGTTAACCCAAAGCCCCTTCCTGAGAACGTCTTCTCCACAGAAGAGTCTTGTCTGGGTCCAAGCCCTCTTGGCTACCTGACCTGTCTGCAGCCACCTTCCTGTCTGGTACTTACCAGGTTCTAACAGGGCAATCCAACAACTTCATGTCACCAGGAGGAACTGTGTCCCCCTGTGCCTACTTGGGGTAGTTTGCACAGGGCCAAACCTTCTCCCCAGCCCAGGATGTCAGAGTCACACAGGTTGATTGGCAAGTCAAACTGGGACCCTGCCATCCCACCTTCTCTCACTAGGTATTTTTAAGTGAGTCGTTGAGCTAGTGCTATCCCATGAAATCAAATCCTGTTCCTCACATCTTACCCTCTACTCACTGAGGCTGGCTGAGCCACTTGTTCAGTGCCTTAGCAAGTAGCTGGCTGACACCCTTGTATATGACATCTGCTGCTTCCTGTCATCTGCCAGATCGTTGATTCTGTCACAATATCAGGCAGCCTTATTTGTTTTTAACACGAAGGATTCTACTCTTGCTCAGTTGGCTAGAGATGATTTCTGCTTACCCCACCCCACCCCCCAATAGAGTTTCACCATGTCCTGCCTAGCCTGGTACATATTATATAGCCCAGCCTGCACTTGGATTCATGGTAAGCCTGCCTCAGCCTTTCAAGAGTTGGGATTACAAGCTTGAGCCACATAAGCTTTTTAAAGATTTATTCTTAAAGAAAAGATTAAAAATAAAGCCAACTGGAAGGGGGTACACACCAATATCCCAGCCCAGGGTGGCCAAGGCAGGAAAACTGAGGTTCAAGGCCAGCCTGGGATACATGCAAAGTTCCAGGATAGTGTGGGCAACGGAACAAAATCCTGTCTCAAAAAAGAAATTTTAGCCGGGCGGTGGTGGCGCATGCCTTTAATCCCAGCACTCGGGAGGCAGAGGCAGGCGGATCTCTGTGAGTTCGAGACCAGCCTGGTCTACAAGAGCTAGTTCCAGGACAGGTCCCAAAGCCACAGAGAAACCCTGTCTCAAAAAACCAAAAAAAGAAAGAAATTTTAAAAAGGCAGAAATAAACCGGGTGTAGTGTTACATGCCTTCATCTCAGCACTCCTAAGGCATAGGCTGGAATAGCACTTGTGAGTGAGTTCAAGGCCAGCCTGGTTGACCGAGCAAGTTCCAAGCCAATAGAGCTACGGTATGAAATCCTGTCCCAAAAATAAATAAATTTTTTGAAAAGCATGAGCAAAAATGATTATGGTGAAGGGACTGATTGAAACGCGTGAGAAATACTAAGCAACTTTTCATGATCATCTCTTCTGTGGTGTGGAGAGGGCTGGTGAGTCTGTGCCTTCACACGTGACATTGTCTGAGAGGTGGCCCAGGTGAGCTAGAACAGCAGCTGGGGCTGCTTATAGCTGTGAAGATAGGAAACCACAGGATGCCAGCAGTTATTCTGCTGGGACAGAGGACAGGCTCTTTTCTCCTCTTTTGATCAAATTTGTGTTTGTTTTTCAAATGTGATTCTATGCTACTGAAGTAAAAATACATTTATTTTTAAACCATTTCTGCTCTTGAATTTTGGGATTGCTGGGAAAGAGTGGACATGGGAGCCCTTGCAAGAGGCTGTTCTCTGCTTTGATGGTCCAGGTGAAGACCGGGGTAGGTTACCCTAGAGAATCAGGGAAGAAGCACCGTGCAGCAGAATGTAAGCATGCTCAGAGCAGAGTATGGGAGACACACCTGTACCTAGCACCTGGGAGGGGGGTCAGGATGTAAGCATGCTCAGGGTAGAGTATGGGAGACACACCTGTACCCTAGCACCTGGGAAATGAGAGGTAGAGACAGGAGAATCAGTTCACGGTCACCCTGGGATACACAAGATCCTGTCTTTAAGAAAAAAAGAAACACCACCATATCTTTAATCCCAGCCCTCAGGAGGCACAGGCAGAAGCAGGTAAGTTCAAGACCAGCGTGGTCTACATAGTGAGTTCCAGAACAACAAGCCGCATAGTGAGATCCTGTCTCTAAGGAAATAAAAAGGCTGCCCAGGCTAAAGGAAGTGAGTAGTTAAACCATACACTCACTCTTCACAGGGAGTCTCTAAACTGACGACTGAGCACACATGGCCACATGGCCATCCTTGGAAACATCTTCTCCCAAATGACAGGAAATCAGAGACAAAGTTCCTCCTCTTTGAGAGACCCCCAGGACTGATCTCCAATGCTTTGGATACCCCAAATTCTTTCTGTATGACAAAAGTGGAGGTGTCTCTGAATTCTGCTTGGAAACCAGTGAGCTAAAAACCCCCTGGGGATGTGGAGCAATTGCCTTTAATGCACGAAGCCCTGGATTCACGGTCATCCAGTATGGTGGCACACAGCAGAAATTCCAGTTCTTTCAGGGGCAGAAACAGCAGAATCAGAAAGTCAAGGGTGTACTCGGCTATAGTGAGTTTGAGTCTAACCTAGGATACATTAGATGATTTATAAAAAAAACTCACATATGCTAATATAATGTTAAAATCCTGCAATCCACATTTAGGAGTGGAAGGGAGGAGAATCTGTAGTTCAAGGCCAACCTCAGCCACATGTGAGTTTGAAGCCCCCCATGAACTATGTAAGACCTACCTTAAACCACACACACAAGAAACTGAGACATGCCTGCAACCACAGGTGACCTTAAGGTAGGACCCTACCCTAGGCAAGCCAGGTAAGTGTACACCTGCATTAGTAAGTCCAAGTCACCAATAATGCATTGGTGTCACATTAAGAAATCAAAGCATGGGGGCTGGAGAGATGGCTCAGTGGTTAAGAGCAGTGGCTGCTCTTCCAGAGGTCCTGAGTTCAATTCCCAGCAACCACATGGTGACTCACAACCATCTGTAATGAGATGTGGCGCCCTCCTCTGGTGTGGGGGCATACATGGAGGCAAAATGTTGTATACATAATAAATAAATAAAATTAAAAAAAAAGAAATCAAAGCATGTCCCCTTGGTGTCATTTAATCAAGAGTGAGATGGATTTGAACTCTGCTTCAGGCTCCCTGGGTCCTCTGTCTGTCTGTTGTATGAGTCTGGATCGGTGCCTGCCTGAAAGCTGTCTTGTGAATCTGGTCCTTGTCTTTCTCTGAGTATATCTGAGTGTATGTCTTTAAGGAAGGGCTTTGCTCTCTCCTTTATTGAACAGTGCAGAAGCTGTTTGATGGGGTAAGGAATGGGACACTTTATAGAAATCTTGAACAGAGTTTTATAAGGGATTAAGTCACTGGCTCCAACTGAGACCAACTACCCAGACAGCAAACACTACTACAAGCATTACTGTTTATCAAGCAATATCCGTATGGTGCAATCAACATTTATGGATATTTTTATAAGACTGCTTCCTCCATGTATTTGATGTTCCCAGCAAATGACTATAGTAACACACATGCACTACTCTTGGATCAGGGGCATGAAAAAGCACTTAGTTAAGATTACAGCTCTGCATTGGTTTAGGTTGTAAAGGGTGGTTTACATGGGAAATCCGAGGCAAGTAACATTGATTGTTACATCGTTCTCTTGAGGGCGGGTTAGACAAACAGGCTGAGTACACAGAGGGGCAGCACTCTTAAGTCTTAAGTGACCTCTAGGTGTGAAATCCAGCAAAAGTTCCAGTTTCTTAGAATGTAAGAGACATTTTTAGCACAGTGCATTGCCACAGGCACAGCTCCACCCCAACAGAGCCTGATGAGAGACCCTGAGCCGAAACCACCCAGGCAAGCTGCTACAGATTCCTGACTACAGACATTCCGGGACGATGTCTGCAGCTTAGGCTGTTACATGGATGGACGTTGTTACACAGCATCTATGTACATGTACGTAATGACTCATACATGCTTTACACCAATTCCATCCTCACCACGACCGCATGAGGAGAGAAAACTGCTGAGCGAGGCTGAAACTTGAACTCAGGCACTCTGAAAGGGCAGCCAATGCTCTTAACTGCCGTCTTTCTAGCCCAAAAGTGTTTGGCTTTGACTCACAGTGAGGATACAATCAGTCATGGGGGAGAGGGCTTGGCCTCCCGAGTGTGAGGCTGCCAGTCACATTGCGTCCCCAGTTAGGAATCAGAGAGAACTAAATGCTGCTTCTTGGCTCACTTCCTCCTTTTTATCCAGTTCAGGAGCCCGGCTCATGGGGTGCTGCTTCCCACATTCTGGGCAGGTCTTTCCTCTCCTTCAGAGACATGTTGTGTTTCACTGAGGACTAACTGTCATAGTTACCTAGTCCTGCCGTCCTCCACATGGGTATCCTTCAAGTGAACCCTGAGTGACAATTCTTTTTTCATTTATTGGGGTGCTGTGTTTTTATGTGTGTCTGTCTCCTTTCATTTAATTTTTTATTAATGTTTCCTCACCAACTTCCATGGACTTCATATTTTTTTTACATTTTATTTATTTATTGTGTGTGTCCACACACGTGTGGGTGTGCATACCACAGCAGACATGTGGCGATCAGGATGGCTTGAGGGAGTCGGTTCTCCCCTCCTACCACCTAAGTCCCAGATATTGAACTCAGATTGTCAAACTTAGCAGCAGACACCTTCATCCACAGAGCCGTCTTGTCTTGCTAGCTCAAGAATTCTCAAACCTAGAAAGACATATGGTTCCCACGGGGTGGAGGTTGGGGGAGGTGAAGAGACAGTTGAGCAATACTAATTACATAGCAGGTGCCAAATGAACCCCCTCCTCCCCAAAGGCATGGTATGTGATTTGGAGTGGTAAGGGAGACCCCTAGACTCGGTACACCAGCCCTTGTGCCCTCAGCTCCACAGCCAATTAGAACATCAGCCACCCAGCCAAACTGGATTCTTCTCTCCAAATTAAGGCATCGATGGCATCTTTCCACTGCAAATGCTTATTTTTAAAATACGGGGGAAACGCTGACTAGATAAAGATCTCTGTCAGACTGCGGGCTTTAAAAAAGCATTTAATTCAAGCTGGCATCCCAGACAGAATGTAAATCTGCTCCAGAGCAGAGCTGATGGACAAGTAGGAGACGCTACAGCCCAAGTATCTAGTCCAAGTGCATCACACGACCGATCCATCAACCAAAAATAAAAAATAGCACGCAACAGATGTACTTCAGCAAGGAAGAAAGGAACAGCAGGCGAGCCTGTCTCGCTCCTTCCTCTGGTCTGCATAAATAAGTCTGCTTTGCTGGCTCTTCTGCAGAAGCCCAGAAGCCCTGTTACAAGATCTGTCTGTCACCTGCTTCTTCATTTCTCTCTGAGACACTATCATTGCTAACCCAGTCTCTCAAGTTGTTTCAAATCATCAGTAAATAATTGAGTGCAAAAAAAAAAAACCCTCAGGAAAAGATGATGAAATATCTGAGAATGTCTGGAGTGTGACATCGTCATCTGGCCTTGCAGTTTTGAAACAGAGCAGCAACAAAATGCATGAGATGATCCCTGCTACAGCTTCACTGAGATTTGAACAGTGTGTTGGGAGATACACCTGGAAGCCTTGATCACCATCACTGCCATAGATTAAAGATGGCCACCATCTGGCCACCATGGGGGTGTGTCCGTGCCCTACTGTTGAATCATGGTAGGTAGGCCGAAGAAGAGAAGTAGAAATAATGATGTCCCAACTATCAGGCACAGCCTTGGGAGATTGGCAGCTCCTGCTGTCTAGGCACCCAAGGCTACTCTGGGAGGAAGCCCCATGGAGAGACAGGCTCACAAAGAACAGGAGTGAGGCACCTGACCAAGCTGCCAGCCAGCTCCACAGCAGGCCTAGGAGTAACATGGAAACAGGTTCTCTGGCTCATTGACTATCCCTAATGTGGTGTTTGACAAACCTCTATTTCCAAAAATATTTACCTTACAGTTCATAGCAGTTGCAAAATTACACTCACAAAGTGGCAACAAAATAACTTTATGGTTGGGGGTCACCACAACATGAGGAACTGTATTAAAGGACCCCAGAAAGAGACCCAGCCCCACATTAGCCAGGCTTGTTGGGACCAGAAATTCAAAGTCATCCTCCACTATACAGCCTATTTGAAGCCAGCCTGAGCTACATGAGACTGTGCCTCAAAGTTAATACCCAAACAAAAATAAAAAGCCTCATTTCACTCCTGGTAGGTTCTCTGCCTTACTTACTGTGGGATGGACACAGCTCACCAAACCTTAGACTCCAGAATAGAAGCCCAATGACCTTATTAGCCAGCAGGGTCCTTTGAACAGAATGTCAGTCATCTCAACAGAAAGGAAGCTGGTCCTTTGAGGAAAAAAAAAACAAAAAACAACAACAACAACAACAAAACACCTCTTTTTTGAGACAGGGTTTTGCTATGTGCCACAGGCTAGTCTTTACTTATTTCAGTCCTTCTGCCTCAGCCTCCTGAATGCTAGGATTGCAGATGTATACTAACATGCCCTTCTGGCCATGTTACCTCTTATTTTAGATATTTAAAGATGCATAGAGCTGAACTGTTAGGCATAACCTTTGGGGGATATCTGAGTTTGGGTTCCCATTCTGCCACTGGGTTCTCTCAGCCTTGAGTTTCGCTCCTCTGTAAAATGTTACTGACAACAGCACCTCACTTCCTCTGAGATATGATGAGTTAAGCTGGGGGGGGTGGCACACATCTGTAATCTCCATACTCGTGGACAGAGGCAGAAGAATCCTGTCCCAAACAAAACAACAAGAATTAAACCAGGTGATGTGCCAGGACAGGAAGCCTGAGGTGAGAACCACAGACTGCCCCTCGTTCAAAGCTTGCTGAGATGGCCCGAGTCACTTCCTAAGGCAGAGGAAGAGAAGAGCCCTGGGTGGAAGTGGCTCCCATTCTCCAGCACAGCCCTCCTCTGCCCACAGCTGCCTCCTGTCGAAGGACAGCGAGGAGGAGCAAGCTAGGCAAGATTTGGCAAAGAGAAAGGAGCCTGCATCCTCTTCTCACAGCTGCAGGTTTGCCTTGACCTGCAGAATCCCTGCAGCCACCAGCCCTGACCCCCAGGAACACACTAGCAGTCTGAACCTGGAATTATCCTGCTGCCCAGGCCACCTCTGTCATGCACGGTACTGGACAGGACATGGTGCAATAGCTGGAAACAGGACAGTACAGGAGTCACAACTGGCATGAGACTGGCGTAGGTTGTTCTGCAATGGCGCTAGAAACATCAGAGATTACCAACAAGACAGAAACTGGGCCAGGAGAGGCACTCATCTTTGATTCCTTCACTCTAGAAGCAAATGGATCTCTGTGAGTTCAAGACCAGTCTTGTCTACATAGAGAGTGCCAGGCCAGCAGAAACTACACAGTGAGACCTCTGTCTCAAAAAACAAAATAAAAGACAAAAACCAAATGTCCTCTAGGGGAACGCCTGTGGGTGTGGCCTGCCACACCATACTTTTGTTTGCTTATTTCATTTTCTGAAGGTGCCTCCTTCATGCTCTGACATCTTCAGTGTCCCCATCGCTGAACTGCGACTGTCCTGCAGCCCTATCCTCCGCAGTCTAGCCCTGCAGGTTTTAAGGAGCCTGCGCCCAGGACTGCCAGCTTCTCCAACTGGAAACTGCGAGTACCACAGCGCCATCGTGTGGAAGCTTTGCTTCGGGCATGCTGCCAAGCTCCCTCCCTGGCTTGGCCTCAGATGACCTGTGCTGGTTGGCTGGCAATTCTCTGGGGGCTGGGAGAGGAGGCAGCACTCTAGAGCCAAAGCAGATTCTTCTAGGGGTGGAAGAGCCCCATTAAGATGCCACCCCCTGTTTGCTGCATGTCCCAAGAAGCCTCTTGATTTCCATGTGCCTCCGTGTCTTCCTCTAAGATGAAGGCTGTGGCTTCAAATGTTCCTGCTTCAGAGAGTGAGTGGCAGGATGTGATGAGTTAAACGTGCAAGAGTCTGATGACAATGCTAGCCATTTATATGGGAACACTTCAGCGTATTAGCACATTTCAAACCCTTTGACCGGGACTCACAGTAAAAGAAGCATTTAAAGGCTGTTACCTGGCTAGGAGGTGGTGGTGCACGTCTTTAATTCTAGCACTAGAAGGAAGAAGCAGGTGGATCTGGAGTTCAAGGCCAGCCTGGTCTGCAGAGTGAGTTCCAGGACATCCAAGGCTACACAGAGAAACCCTGTCTAGAAAACAAAACAAGACAAAAAGAAAGAAAAGAAAGAAGAAAGAAAACCAAACAAGGCTGTCACCTTAGCATTCAGGAGGCTAAGGTCACAAGACCATCTCTGAAAAGAGTCTTTTTGGTCACACAGCAGTGTACACATACACAAAGCACTGATGGTAACACCTGGAATGTTCTGGCATTTTCAACTCTATTCTGTTTTGTTGTTTTATTTTGCATGAGACAAGGTCTCAGGTAGCCCAGATTGGTCATGAACTTGATAGGACCCAACACTTTCTTCTGACCTCTGCAGGTATCAAGCAAACATGTGATGCCCATACAGTCGTGCAGGCTAAACACTCATACATATAAATAAAAATTAATCCTTAAAAAAAACAGTTTTTAAACTAACCACAATGTTGTGTTGTTCACAACAATGTTCATAATTTATAATCTAAAAGTCCTGATTCCCTTCCCTCTGCTTCAGGCTTGAACCCTGAATCTGACTGAAAGATGCACCAGTCCCAGGCACCTACCACCAAGTACCTGAGGGGCTGGTTGGCAGCCTGATGAGAGCTCAGCCTATGTCAAGAGTAGTCTACCTGCTAGAGGAAAAGGAACTGACATCACACAAGCACCCATATCCTGTCCTTCCCACAGGTTTTTCAAGACAGGGTTTCTCTGTGTAGCCCTGACTGTCCTGAAACTCACTCTGTAGACCAGGCTGATCTCAAACTCAGAGGCCCACCTGCCTTTGCCTCCCAAGTGCTTGGATTAAAGGCATGGGCCACCACCGCCCGGCTCACAACCTCTCTTTGTGAAAGGCATATTGCTCTCATTTCTCAGATGAGAAGCCTGGGCCAACAGAGGTAAGGCGATTATAGAATAGGCATGAACAGGACTGGACCTGTTTTAGAATTCAGAATGCAAATCAAGCAAGGAAATTGGCTCTCAAGAAACTGCTCTGAAAATGCTGAATAGGATGGGTAGGTGGCTGGGGAAGAGAAAGTGCTAGAGACAGAGAAAAGCAGATATGGAAGTAGGTGGGGCAAGAACGCCCCTGCCAGATGGTGCCTGGCATTATCAGCAACAGCTGCAGCAAGGGAGGCTGACCTCAGGAGCCCGGGAGACAGGGGAATCTGGGTATCCCTCCCCCCGCCATGGGTTGTCATCCTGAATGAGGACATTAAGACAAGAGATCAGACAAGGTAGAATGACCACTTATGGCGTCTGCCCATACCCGACCTAGTCTGCCTTTAGTGGGCAAAAGACTCTACTAAGTGGAAGGCTGGCAAAACAGTGGCTGGCTAGGGCTTGTTTCCCTCAGTCTACCTATCCTAGAGACAAAGCCCTACCTGGCACTGGGACCTGCCAATTGGACAGAGGACAAATAATAACAGAATGTGGCCAAAATGAGCTGGATGAGAGCATGATGATGGCTTTGGAAGGGTACAATGGAGCCATGGAATGTGGTGAGGAAAATGGATTTGAAGTTAGAAGACTCAATTTGGGTCACTGCTACATGTAGTGTAATGCCTGCACTATGGACAGTTCATCAATTGGGCAAGGGGCTGGAGATTGAAACACACACAGAGAGAGACACGGGTCATCCGTGAAACAAGAATGCCCCCTTTATTGTGTTCCAGGGCAGCTTATATAGGACTCTCCTTGACTAATGGCCATGCCCTAGCTCTCAGGATTTTTCAGCTGCAAGTCCACCAGAAACCACTCCCCTGCCATCAGGAACTCATGAGGGTCTCATGCTCAGAGCATCTGCAAGCACAGGAAAACAAACTGTTTACTTCAGCAGGCAAGGGGTCACAGAAAATTCAGGATCTAAGGGTCTGCAGTCCCCAACAGCTCCCTCTTTTCTATATAATTAGACCAAGGTTCTGGACTGGCCTGGGCACAGCACAAATATGATAGCAATAAGTTGGAAAATGTCCTAGCGAGCATGCTCATTTTCACATGAATGATATAGTCACTGTACAAGATAGCCACAGCAGCCGTCTGGCTGATGGCGATTCTGGCTACCGCGGAGGCCACAGAGGTGACAATAGTGGCCACTACAGCTGCAGTAATCCTGAAGTCTCACACACAGACACGGGTTGTCCTTGAAACAAGAAAGCCCCCTTTATTGTGTTCCAGGGCAAGCTTATCTCCTAGACTAATGGCCACGCCCTAGCTCTCAGGATTTTTCAGCTGCAAGTCCACCAGAAACCACTCCCCTGCCATCAGAAACTCATGAGGGTCTCACGGCCAGCTGCAAGCACAGGAAAACAAAGTGTTTACTCCAACAGGCAAGTGGTCATAGAAAATTCAGAGACTGAAGGTCTGTAGTCCCCCAACAGTTGCACGTCCTATAGTCACTGGGAACCTCCTATGATGTCAGATCCTGAGGCAAGTAATGTAGACAGACCCTGCAGTGTAAGGGGCACAGAGGTTCTTGCACTCACAGATAATCACTATAGGAACCAGGAATGTTAACTTGGGGTTATCTCTTCAAAGAGAGAGATGTATAGCCTCTTTTCCACCTAGAAGGCTGGTGTGGAGGTGGCTAACAGCCTGGTGACCTCTGCAATACCTGTACAACCAAGACCACCCCTGATCCTCCCCCAAACTCTTAAGATGTCCCATGTAGTCAATCTAAGAATCTATCTTTATGGAAGAGGTCATAGGTACTTTACAAAGAGTTTGGATGTAGTCATGTCTTATGCTTTATTGTAAACGTGGAACTGAGTTCATTGTCACCAGGGAACTTTTTTCCAAATTGTGTTGTGCTTAAATTTGCCTACAATAAACCACCTGGTGTCAAACCCTCAAAGTTTGAACCAACACCAGCTACCGAATCATGCTGAACTGGGCTCACTTCTTGCCTCACACAGATAGC
>JAQHUG010000353.1:1713499-1750947 GCA_028555095.1 Dicrostonyx torquatus
GTTTTACATAGGAAGTGATCTCCTGTGCCCAAGTATTGCAGGCTACTTCCCTTTAAAAAAAAAAAGCCGGGTGATGGTGGCACACGCCTTAAATCCCAGCACTAGGGAGGCAGAGGCAGGTGGTCTACAAGAGCTAGTTCCAGGCTCCAAAGCTACAGAGAAACCCTGTCTAGTAAAACTAAAAAAACCCTCAGGTCCATCCAGAAGGAAACTGACCTAGTGACTGCTACACGAGGTAAATGAAAGATAAGCATTGGTCAGAGCACCTCCTGGATACCAGGCGTGTTTAGCATCTTTATTTATAGCAGCCTCCAAGAAGTAAGGTCAGAAGTTAGAGAGCATGGCCAAGGTCATGAAGCCCACCAGTGGCCAGACATTTCTGTGTCTTCATGTTGCTTAGGGCCAGTCTCATATACACTAGACACCCAGCTAGTCTTGAACTTGCTAAGGGTGAGCTTGAACTCCTGATCCTCCTTCTTCCCCCTCTGGAGATACACCGCCACCCCTAGTTTTATTTGGTGCTGAGGATTGAACCCAGGTCTTCATACATGAAGGCAAGGACTCTACCAACTGGACTACATCCCCAGCCCTCCATCATCATATAGAATGTGGGCTTTTTTTTTTTTAACAGAAGAGGGACCCAGCAGAGTTGAGTAACTAAAGATATCAGGTAAGGAAGGGGTGTGGTCAGAACTTAGAGGCTGCCCTACTATACCCCACTGCCACCCCTTAAAAGGTACCATTCACCAAGCACTTTTTACACACATTACCTCATTTAATTCCACTCTGATGAGGCAAGGATTATTCCCATATTATAAGTGAAGGAACCGGTTCAGAGAAATTGACCTGCCCAATGTCACATCTTAAAAAGAAAACAATGTTACCAGATATGAACCCAGGCAGGAGTCTGACTTGTCCTAGAAGGATGTGGAGAGCTGGCAGAGGAAGGAAAAACATGTTTCTCTTCCTTAAAAGGTGCTTCCACGGGCAAGGTGAGCCCAGGGCTAGGGACACAGTTGTCCCAGGTTGGCAACCTCTGCCAATGAGGATATGCCCATGAGTCACGGGCTAGGATCACAGAAATTTTTGGGTGCTGATCTCACCAGAATGTGGCCGTCCTACAGTGGCCTTGGTACCTCATGGGGCCTAGGAACTATGGAACAAGGGTGGGCAGCCCAGCTGCAATGTGGAGAAAGACAAATTGCCTTTCATTTCACTTACTAACTTGAAATAGGCTCTTTTTGATTTGGTTTGGGGTTTTTTTTTGAGACAGGGTTTTTCATTTTAGCCTTGGCTGCTCTGGAGCTTGCTAGCCTCAAACTCACAGACATCCGCCTGCCTCTGCCTCCCAAGTGCTGGGATTAAAGGTGTGCGCCACCACCACCCAGCTGAGATAGGGTCTTATTCTATGGCCCAAACTGGCCTGGAACTCAAGACCATTCTTCTGCCTCAGCCCCAGGAATGCTGGAATTGTAACCATACAGCACCATGCTTTAGTTATTAAAGGCCATTTTTCCCCAGGTGGGTAACCCGAGAGAAACAAAGAACCACAGGTTCCCCTGTACTCTCAACCATCTTAGTGTGGGGCTGCCTGCTGGTATTCTGCTGAGGCTGGCCTGGAGGCAGGAAGCAGATGTGGAGGCACCTTAGCTCCTACAGCCCTCAGCTAGACCCTACAGGCAGGCAAGAGCCTTCCTAGTCACAGCAGAGTAAGCCCAGAGGGACAGCAGTGGACACTGGACTGCATTCCACAGGGAAGGCCAAGCCACCAGGAGCCTTGGCATTTAGCATAGGCATCCAGGATGACTGTGGCGAGGTCACAGATTCCTTTCACTGCACTGCTGTCAATGAGATCCATGGCCTCACACACGCTAGGCACATCCTCCACCACTGAGTCATATTCCCAGTTCATGAGTTCCTGCTAATGGTTAGCACAGAAAGGATGCTGGCTGTGCTAACTAGAAGCTTGCATTCTAAATACCCCAGAGAAGCCTGCATGTTATCTCTGAGCTGGTGTTGGGGCACATGGTGGGGGCCTTCAGGTACCATCCAGCCTCCCTCTGAAGTGCATAGAGAAGGGTAGGCTAGACCTGAATCCTGGCTCCTTGACTTCTACTAGCCATAAAGCAGTGTTTTTATCCTTGACTGTAGGAGAGGTGTGTGTGGAGGTCACTGTGTCTCCAAGGAGCTGGCCTCCAGGCCCAGAACCTGGAAAGCTAATAGGATGTTGACAATCTCGCCACAGCCGCCTTTACCAGAAGTCTCTGTCTGGCCAGGGGAGCAAGGCCTGCTCACCCCATACAATGGCTACCCAGCTTTCCCAGAAAGTGAAGGCAGTTCTGGCCAGGCTTCAGAAATTCCTGACCTGTGGGCCAGGGTACAGAGAACAATGTCAGGGCCATGTCCTCATTGGACAGGATGCCAGGCAGCAAGCAAGACTTCCAGGCATTCTGCTGTGGTTCCTCACCAATGCCTGGAGCACCAGGAGCTAAAGGCCAGAGCCTATGGACACACAGGAAGCCTGAACTGATGGTTGTTTCAAGAAGTGTCACTTCCTGGCAGGTCACTCACTCCACAGTGCAGGAAGAATCAGGTCTGGGTTCAAATCCTTCCATTGTACCTAAAAGTTGCACGGGCTTACACCACTCAGTTTACCAATAGCTGATCAGAGCCAGGCAGTGGTGATGCACACCTTTAATCCCAGCACTTGGGAGACAGAGGCAGGTGGATCTCTGTGAGTTCAAGGTCAGCCTAGTCTACAAGAGCAAATTCCAGGACAGGCTCCAAGATTACAGAGAAACCAACCCTGCCTTGAAAAACAAAAACAAACAAATGAACAACAACAAAAAATTAGCTGATAAGTTTCTGCATTAGAAAAATGGGGGTGATGATGATCACCCGCATTCCCTAATTAATATGGCCAGTATCATCTATCATCTTACCCAGTCCTCACAATAACCTTCAATGCAGGAACTATTGTTATTGCCATTTTACACATAAGGTAAACTGAGGATACCAGAGGGTAGCATGACACAAGTGTCAGAACTGGGATTAGAACTCACAGATGTTAGATTCCAAGTCTGTGTCTTACCCGCCAGCCAGATTGCTTCCCCTCTGGGGCAGGTTTTCACTGTGCTGTCCCCCAAATGCACCCCTGTAAATTGGGCCTCACAGCAGAGTTGATTGAGGTCCCGGGGAAGGATTAGGGGGCGGAGCGGGTTTAAACATTCAGCATTCAATGGATTCTAAGTGTTAGGGAGGGTTGAACAGAGGGCTCAGAGGTTAAGAGCACTGACTCCTCTTCCAGAGAACCCAGGTTCAATTCTCAGCACCCACATGGCAGCTCACAACTCCAGTTCCAGGGGATCTGACACCCTTATGCCAATGCACATAAAATAGTTAAATTTATTTTAAAAACAAACAAACAAAACAAAAGGGAAGTTTAGGTAAACTCCCCCCCCCCCGCCCCGTTCTCCCTGCTCTAACCTGCTTCACACCTAGACCAGGCTGATGGCTTCTATTGGACATTGTGTCCTCCCTGATGACACTGCCCCCTCCTGCTCTACTCACAGCCCTGGAGAACCAGAGGTGACCTCACCTCTGGAGAATGCTCAGTGGAATTCTCTGAGTCCTCAACTTGCCATGCCTCCTGCCAATTCTGACTGCCTCCCTTGGCACTCAGTGGGAGCTCCTCTCTGGAGCCAGGACACTACCACTTCACAGCTGCTGGTTACTGCCTGGGGGTGTGCCAGGGCTCTACCTGCCACCAGCCCACCGGGTAAACCCGGCAAGTGAATGCCTTCCTCAGCCTCCTGTGAGTCCCTTGGTGCCCACACCTCTAAGCCTCCCCTGTGCATATTACCACACCCACCTGAGCTCAAGGCTGTTGTTCCTACTTCATACAGGAGGAGACCTTCACCCAGGGAGGTGGGGTGGCATGTGAACAAACTAGAAAACATACTCCCTCTGAGCAGTGCTGGTCCAACACTTTTATCCTAGCACTCGGGAGGTAGAGGCAGGCAGATTTCTGTGAATTCGAGGCCAACCGGGACTACAGAGTGAGTTCCAGGACAGCCATGGCTACACAGAGAGACCCATATCTCGAAAAACTGGAAAAAGAAACAAAGCAAGAAAGCAAGCAGAATCCCAGGAGGAATGGGAGCTGAGTGGGACCCTACCCAAGAAGGCAGAGTCAATTGTTTCTGAGGTCTCTGTCTTTGGCCTATATATGGCTGCTTTCTTGCTATGCCCTCATGTGGATTTTTTTTTCCTGTGCACACACACACCTCAACTGCTTCCTTGTATATCCACTTTTTTCTCTTTTTGTGTTTTATTTGTTTTGGGGGGGTTTTGTTTTGATTTGTTTTTTTGGGTTTTTTTTTTTTTTGGTTTTTCGAGACAGAGTTTCTCTGTGGCTTTGGAGGCTGCACTGGAACTAGCTCTTGTAGACCAGGCTAGTCTTGAACTCACAAAGATCCGCCTGCCTCTGCCTCCCAAGTGTGTTTTGATTTTTGAAACTTTGTCCTGAAACTTGCTTTTTGCAGGTCAGCAGGTCTTGAACTCACAGGGACCCTCGTGTGTGTGTGTGTACATGTGGATACATGGACCTATGAATGGATGAAGGCCGGAAGAGGACATCAGCAATTCTTCTCTATCATCTATCATCTTCCACTTATTCCTTTGAGGCAGAGTCTCTCAATGTGGGGCTTCCGTTCCCTGAGCTAGGCTGGAAATCAGCAAGCCTTAGCGATTGACCTCCCTGACTCTGCCCCACCCGAAGTTGAGGTTCCAGGCATGTGATGAACACCCATCTTATTACATGAAAACTGGCGTCAGAACTGTGGTCCTCGCGACTATGAACCACTCTTAACCACTAAGGGAACTCCAATACCCTCTTTTGGCTTTTTGGGGCAAGGTCTCATAGCCTAAGCTAGCCTCAATCTTGTAATCCTCCTGCCTCTGCCTCCTAAGTGCTGGGGTTATAGGTGAGTGCCACATGTCTGCCAGACCAAATTTCTTCTTATAGACATTGGTCAGTACAGATTAGGGCCATCTTAATGGCCTCATTTTAATATAATTGCCTCTTCAAAGAGCCTCTCGATGAATCCAGTCACATTCTGAAGTATTGAAGCCCCAGGACTTCGACAGATGAACTTGAAGGGGCACAGTTTCGCTCCTGTCTCATGTTACATAGTTTAACAATACAGGGACTCTACCCAAGCCATTCTAATGCTCTCTCCATGAGGCAAATTGTTCACACACGCCAGGAGTTAACCTTTATGCTAAAGACCTGGAGATGGCCAGGCCTTTAGGTTATAGCCCCAGAGAACACAGCTAGGAGAGGCCAGAGAAGGTCTTTTTTTTTTTTTTAATTTATTTATTATGTATACAATGCTCTGTCTGCATGTATGCCTGCCTGCCAGAAGAGGGCACCAGATCTTATAGATGGTTGTGAGCCATTGTGTGGTTGCTGGGAACTGAACTCAGGACCTCTGGAAGAACAGCCAGTGCCTTTAACCTCTGAGCCATCTCTCCAGCCCCAAGGTCTTTTTTTTTTTTTTTTAAGATTTATTTATTATGTCCGGGTGGTGGTGGCGGCGCACGCCTTTAATCCCAGGACTCGGGAGGCAGGGACAGGTGGATCTCTGTGAGTTCGAGGCCAGCCTGGTCTACAAGAGCTAGTTCCAGGACAGGCTCCAAAAGCTACAGAGAAACCCTGTCTCGAAAAAAAAAAAAAGATTTATTTATTATGTATACAGCATTCTGCCTGCATGTATGCCTGCACACCAGAAGAGAGCACCAGATTTTATTATAGATGGTTGTGAGCCACCAGTACCTCTGGAAGAGCAGCCAGTGCTCTTAACCTCTGAGCCCCCCAGAGCAATTCTTAAATCCAATCTTTTGACACTGACACCCTGGGTCGCCTTGTCACCAATGTCATTAACCATCTCCAGTTCAAGGGCCTCAGCCCAGAGCAGGGCTTCTACTGCCCAGCAGTCACCCTCTCCTGTGTCTGCCCTTCAGGGAGGGAAGTCAGTCAGCCAGGGTCCCTGCTGACCCTTGGTTCTCTGGTGGGATATTCAGGTATTTTTCAGTTAATTGCTTTTCCACTATAAACAAGGTTGAGACAAACATGTCTGGCCGGACACAGCTTTTAGAATTTTATACACCAGTATTTCCAGGGTAAAGGGAGCCTGTTATTGTCCTCCGAGCATGGAAGGAGAGTCTCTAACTTGAAACTGGAGGAGCAGGCCTCCACCTGCACCTCCCATCTGCCAGTTTACATTGGGGGAGGAGAGACTGAGGGAAAGGAATGTCCTTCTCTTGGCTCACCCCACAGTCACCTTTTCTTCTCTCCTCTACCTTTGCCTTAGAAAGTTCCAGGCTTTGATTATGGTGTTCCTGGGAGCCAGAGTACAAGCGCCAGTTCCTAAGCTCTGGCCCCACTAGAGTCCCTTCTGCCCAGGGCCAGGCACTGAGGGGACACAGTGATCATCAATCCAGGTGGCATATAAGTTCCCATCTCACTAGACCCCTGTGGCACTGACCTGGGCAAAGAAGTCACTAGGCTTGGACCAGGAGAGGGATTGGAAACAGGGTGGGGGTGGGGTTTATCCAATGTTGTTTATCCAACAAGAGGGGGATTCCAGACATGTGACCTGAGGTCCTGCCTCAAGCCCCAGGGTTGTTCTTCACTGACCTTGTCAGTGAGGTTGAGGAAAAGAAACTGCTTCTAATGAACAAGGACAAGTCCTTTCCCCTGCCATGTCCAGGGCTCAGCCATAGCTGTCCGTTCCATGCTGCATCAGCTTAAGCAGCCAGAACTCCACACAGCCCAGCAATGACTTGAAAGTGGCCATGGATGGAGAACTGTGCCTAGTGACCACCGTGTTGGCCTGGCACTTGGCCCTGATCACTGACCACAGGGTATCCATCCTCAGGCCCTGAGTCTTCTCAGCAAAGGAAGTAGGGACTCTGCAGGGCTAGGCCCAGCCCTCCCTGCCTAGGCCTCTGTGGGCTGGAGGGACTTCCTGAACAGTGTGACCCTGTAGGATGTAGCAGGCCGGCAGCAGCTGGGGAAGACAAGGTTCTGTGCAGTGACCTGACCACCCCCACCCAGTCAGCGGAGCTTAGCCTTCCAGCTCCTCTCTAGAGGCTGCATTTCCCAGAACTCAGCTGCCCTAGATGATTGGTCATGACCTTCTGGGCAGAAGGCCCCCGGAGACCCAACTCCTACTCACAGAGCAGGCCCAGGCTCAGTCGCAGTTGGGGGTGGGTGGATTAGGTCAGCTGATGAATGACTGAGTCAGGAATGGTTTCTTAAAATCTCCAGTTGACCAGCAGTTTGCCTAAACAGGGGTTAACTGGCCCTGGGAAGACACAGAATGTCTCAAAGGCAAGGGTTTGAGCAGAAAGGTTAAGTAATGGGTAGAAAAGTCAAAAAGAGGACATTGAAGGACAAATGTTGGGGGGGGCAGGGGGCAGCAGGTACAAAGACTGGAAACAGAACAGCATGGTACAAACAGGAACAGCAAGTTTGTTAGTACCTGCTTTTAATTCCTGCTTTCTGGAAGCAGAGACATACAGATGTCTTGTAGCAATGATGTCCAGACTTTTAATTCCAGCACTAGGAAGACAGAGGCAGTGGACTGCTGAGTTCGAGGCCAGCCTGGTCTACACAGTGAGTTCCAGGATAGCCAGGGCTACATGGAGAAATCCTGGCTCCAAAAAAGGAAAAGGGAGAGAGGGGGAGGGAGGGGAAGGAAGGAGGGAGGGAGGAAGGAAAGTAAGAAAAAAAGGAAGGAAGGAAGGAAGGGAGAGAGAGGGACAGAAAGAAAAGAAAGAAAGAAAGAAAGAAAGAAAGAGAGAGAGAAGAAGACAAGACATACTCTTAGGCCTGTACCCTGAGCTAGGGAATGTGAAGGAATTTAGGGAGAGGAGTGGAGGCAGCAGACTCAAACAGATCTGGGTTTTTAACAAGTCGAGGATAGCTTGAACGGATATCAATATGGTGACCAGTAGGTAGCTTCCGGATGAACTTGCCCTGTGAACCAAAAAAACTTAAAAAAGGTTTGACCCGAAGGAAAAGGAGCAAGTTAACCACACACTGCTGATGGAGCAAGACTCTGGGCTCAATCTGGGGTTGGCCCCGTAGGGCCAGTTCATTCTGTGGAGCTCTGAGACCGTGTCCTTAGTCCTGCCCCAGCTGCCTAGTAAGGACCATGGCTGAATAGAAGGTGGGGTGGGGGTGACGGTTAAGTCGAAAGCCAGTAGTGGCACCTTAACCTAGCCGGGAATAAGCAGGAACCAGGTTTTTCTGCAGAGTGAGACCAAGGGATGGGCGTGGCGTGTCTTGCGGCGGGGGCCAGAAGGGTGGGATGCCCCGCCCTTCAACTCAGCGCCTGCCCATATAAGGCGAGCGGCCGCGCAGCGCACCTTCCCCCAAGGCCCCGCCTCCACCACGCCCTCTTGCTGGGAGGGGCACCGGCTCGGCACCTGCACCAGCACAGGACCTGAAAACCGTAACCGGCAGTGGGCGAGAGTGGGCAGGGTAGGTGCTGGGCTGCTTGAGAGCCTAGGGCAGGGGCTTTCTGCACATTCTGCACGGCGGACTTGCGGAGCTTCTGCCCGTGGTATTGCACTCGCCTTTTTATTTTGTATTTATTTTAGTTCTATTTCATATGAACTGGTGTTTTGATAGTTGTGAGCCACCATGTGGATGCTGGGAACTGAACTCTGTTTCTTTGCAAGAGCAGCCAGTCTCTTAATCGCTGAGCCGTCCCCCCAGAACGGGACTCCGTTATTTTTCACATCTCAGTTCATCCTAAAGTCGAGAAGAAAGACTAAGACTTGACCAAGTACAGCTCTTATTAGGATCTCTCCTTTTAGATAAAGAAAAGTTTTAAACTAGGAGCCCTGGACAGGAGATGGAGCTAGGGGTGTTTGTGATTTAGCGTTTTTGGTTTTTTTTATTGTTGTTTTGAGAAAGGGTCTCTGTGTCCCCTAGGTTGGTGTTGAGCCTGCTATGTAGGAGAAGCTGATCCTAAATTCCTGATCCTTCCCACCTCCTAAGTGCTGGTTCTCCCTCTCCTCTTCCCCCACCCTTTTCTCTCCCCTACAGGCAGGAGAATGAGGAAGACAGGAAGGTAAGAAAACTCTGAGAAGGCAAGGGCACACTAGAAAGCTTGCTGCATATCCCTCCCCCCCATCTGTGGCAGGGAGGAAAGAGCACCTGGAGCCCGGCTCGGCCTCAGTGGCACACACCTGCTGCACGCAAATGCTGGTGCACCAGAGTACACCTCTTAGCTACCTCGAGACACCTGGGCCTTCCAGCCTTGGTTCTCACTGCCCACTCTGGCCCCGACATCCACCCCAGCACCAGAATCTGAGGAATTCTCAAAACTAAAAAATCTGACTATCCAGAGTCTTCCACCTTTTCTGTCCTCCCATGGTTCCAGCCCCTGCAGGAGAAATACCATGCTCTTCCCAGGGTACACCTGTCTTCTGTGGTATGCCAGGTCGAGGTTCTAATGCCCCTCTGCTGCAATGTTTAAACTCTATGTCTTTATTTATTATGTGTGACGACTTTCAGGAGTCAGTTCTCTCCTTCCATCCTTCCATCGTGTAGGTCCTGAGGATCGAAGGCTTCACAGCAGCGCCTTAGCCCACTGAGTCATCTCTCCATCCTGCCTGCTGCATCCTGTACACTTTCCTCCTCGGCTAGCCCTTCACAGTTTCCTGAATGTTACTGGCTAAATTTGTTGTTGGTGTTTCAAGACAGGCTTTCTCTGTGTAACAGCCCTGGCTGTCCTGGAACTCACTTTGTAGACCAGGCTGGCCTCGAAACTCACAGAGATCTGCCTACCTCTGTCTTCCGAGATTAAAGGTGTGTGCTGCTACCACCTGGTCACTGGATACATTTTTCTTTAAAGACAGTAGGACTAGACACTAGAACTCCCAGGCTTACAATGATGAGAAGGTCAGGAGGCATGGTCCAAGCCCTTGTGAAGGTTACAGGATAGTGAGTCAAAACAGAAACATAAAACAGCCAAGCGGATGAAGCTCAACTGTAGGACTCCTACCTAAGCACCTGCAAATCCCTGGATTCAGTCCCCAGCAACATACACACACACACACACACACACACACACACATTGGCATGAGTCGTCAACATTACTTAAGTCTGTGCCGGCATTCGAGAGGTAGAGGTAGGAGGATTACTAGGAGTTTGAAGTCATTCTGGACTACCTAATGACACCAGGCTATTTAGGACTACAGACAAGACCTGTCTCAAAACAAACCCAAACCGCAGGCCATCCCCTGCCCACAGTAGCTTCAATCAGTTTGTCCTCTTCATGGATCGCCACATCAGAGTCAGCTTGCTCCTCCTGTCACACCCGGCCCTGGACTGCTGAGCTGTGGCAGATCACCCTGTTTAGAGACAGGGATGGTCACAATGTTTTGGTAGGCTTCACTGAATAAAGGCAAGGGTGCTCTCGGGCTACAAGGAGGATTTTGAAATAGACAGGCATAAGCATGTGCGGTCGTGTGGGCTGCACCTGAGCAGGTGGTCAGGCGTGTGAGGAAGGAGGACTGCAGCCAAGTGGGAGGCCTCTCAGTGGGCTCCCTTTGTCTACTGTTCAGGGTTTGTGACCATAGTCAGGAATAAGAAACACATTGCATCACAACCTGGCACAGGCTGTAGCATTGAAATAAGTTTCGTCAGTTTGCTCCTACTGGATGCATGCTGGGATTTTCTGTCCCACCTGGTCTCTTGTATCACCATGTGCCATGAACCTCAGCATGATCTCCAGTGGCAATATGGGCCCATGGACACCAACATAGTCCCTGGTGGCAGCCCACGCCACGGGCATCAACATGGTTTCAGGCACTAGTACAGACCATGGCCATCCCGCATGGCTTTTGGTGGCAACACAGATCACAGACATCACCGGACGGTTGTGGCGCACGCCTTTAATCCCAGCACTCAGGAGGCAGAGGCAGGCGGATCTTTGTGAGTTCGAGACCAGCCTGGTCTACAAAAGCTAGTTCCAGCACAGGCTCCAAAGCCACAGAGAAGCCCTGTCTCGAAAAAACAGATCACAGACATCAATGTGTCCCTCAGCATGATCTCCAGTGGCAATACAGACCATGACATCAACACAGCCCTCTGCCTCAGCTCAGACCAGGGGCACCATTTTAGTCCTTAGCCTCGGGACAGTCCACAGTCATCGACACTGCCTCTGTGGCAACACAGGCCATGGACACCAACACAGTCCAAGCTACAGCCTGGCCCATAGACCCAGACATGGCACCCAGAGGTAGCATGGGTTATGGACATCAACATGGCCTCAGGTGACAGCACAAGCTACCCATATCTAAATAATAATAATAAGAAGAAGAAGAAGAAGAAGAGGAAGAAGGAGGAGGAAGAGGAGGAGAAGGAAGAGGAAGAGGAGGAAGGAGGAGAAGAAGAAGAAGAAGAAGAAGAAGAAGAAGAAGAAGAAGAAGAAGAAGAAGAAGAAGAAGAAGAAGAAGAAGAAGAAGAAGAAGAAGAAGAAGAAGAAGAAGAAGAATTCCAATCTTAAACCTGAGATTTCCATCTCTTAGTGGCTATGAAGTACTTCCTGGTTCATCCAGTCTCTTATTTTAGGTTCTTGGGAAGTGGCCCTTCACCACACACCTAGATTAATTTGTAAAGTAGCCTAAAGGGTGGGGCGGGGGTGAGGGTGAGATGGGATAGAAAGTCTCCCCTACCACTCCCTTCCCAGCCCCCATCATCAGAAGGCCCCAGGTAGGCCTGAGAGTCAAACAGAAGGAAGATATGTCATCAGGACATTGTCCTTCTCGGCCCTCCACCCCCAGCTCAGCCACGTCTGCACTTGGCCATCAGACTAGGGTGCCGACTACCTTTGTGTGCTACCAGCCCTGGGAGTAAAGTAGTGGAGAAGGGAAGAAAGTAATTTAAGCCCTATCCTCAGGCCGTACTCCTGCCTACTCCAGTCACCTTGCCTGCCTCGAGGCCTGACAGCTGCTTCACACGGGCTGCACACAGGGGTCATACTCCCTGCCCTCAACCCAATCCAAGTCTATGTCCATTTTTTTTTCTTCTGTCTGGAGTCTTGGGGTCAGAAGATTCCTTAGTAATGGAATCCAGCCTTCTCCTTTTATCCATAGGGAAACTGAGGCCCACAGGGGAAGAAATCACCCAGCTCAACTCAAGAGTGCAGTGGAGTCTAGAGTGTGGCCACAGGTTCTCATTTGTGTGATTCTGTGTTCTTGGTCTGAGCTTGGGGGTGACTAGGGAACAGGCTTCAGGAACTAATCCATCTGGTAGAGGCTAGGCCATGTGCCCACCTGCCTAGGAGGACAGCATCCAGAGATACCTTCTTTCCATGCTCCACGGGGGCTGCAGAACCAGGTGTGACCATGTGTCCCTTCCAGTTCTAAGCCATGCCCAGACCTCATGTAGGGGGAAGGGAGGGAGGGAGCATGAGATGGAGTTGGGGTGATATGGGAGCAAGGATAGAGGTGAGATGGGAGTGAGGGTGAGATGAGGGTGAGGGTGTGGTCCCTTCTGACTGAAGACAACAGGAGGAAGATAAAACCTGTGGGAACTTGTTTTCTCTCAGGAAGCAGCTGCTTCCCTGGGGCCTCAGGATTAGGATGATGGGTAGCTTCCAGGCTTTTCTTTCTGTAGACACTAGGTAGGGACTGAAATCCAGGCATAGACACCTGCTTCTCCCTCGCCCACATCCCTACCCCACCCCCATCCCTGCCCCTCGACCTTCCTGGTTCCTAAGAAGACATTCTATCTTCCTTGTGTGTCTGGGACTGGGGATGAAATTCAGGCCGCCTTTGAACTAGTGGCAATCCTCCTGTCTCAGTTTACTGAATACTGGATTTATAGGTGTTTGCCACCACACCTGGCCTGGCTTTTCTTTCTTTTTTTTTTTTTCTCTTTTTAAGCTTTTAAATTTATTTATTGGATGTTAGATGTATGGAGATCAGAGAACAATTTGAAGGAGTTGGTTCTCTCTTTCCACTTTGTGGGTTTCAAGGATTAAATTCACCTTTACTTGTTGAGTCATCTCGCTAGCCAACCTGCCTGGCTTCCTTCCTTTCTTCCTTCCTCCTTTTCTCTGTTTCCCCGACCCCCTTTCTCTTTTTGCTTTGTAATATTGAGTACTTATTTGTTTGTTTGTTTTTTGGTTTTTCGAGACAGGGTTTCTCTGTAGCTTTGGAGCCTATCCCAGAACACGCTCTATAGCCCAGGCTGGCCTCGAACTCACAGAGATCTGCCTGTCTCTGCCTCCTGAGTCCTGGAACCAAAGGTGTGTGCCACCACCACGTGGCTACAGTACTGAGTAAACACCAGGCCTTGGTCATAGCAGGCAAAGGCTACAATCCCTGCCTTCCCCTGATCGTTTTAAAGCTGCTGAGTGTGCACTGATTGTCTGTCTGCAGCGGCGATAAACACCTTGTCCGGGACCCTGTCTTGGGGGGCGGGGACTCAGATGGAGCCCAAGCTCCTCAAGCGTGTTGACTCAACAGCCAGCCAGGGTCAGGCACCAAAACCACTTCTATAGAGAGCTTTCCCGGGGATGACAAAGAGGAATTCTGCTCTTTTTAAAACGTTGGAAGAATCATCACAAGAAGACCAGTGCTGGCCAGGAGCAGCAGCTTCCATATTTGGGCCAACTCCAGTTGGTGAGAACTGGATGCCTAGAGCTCTGTGGAGACAAGCGAAGCCGAACCCAGGCTCTGAGGGATCGATTGGCAGTGCCTACTCTGAGTGCGTAGTGGTGTCCTGGACTCTCTGGGGTTCTGATTCTGGCTTCCAGGTCTAACAGACACTTCCTGTTTGAGGAACAGGGAGGGAAAAGAGAAATGAGTTGGTGGAATCTGGACTAGAGCCCTGGCTGAGTCCACCAAGGGCCCCTCTGCTCTGTTTCCTGGGTATCTCCAAGCCCTTTTCTGTTTTGTTGTTTTACATAGATATGTTTACTTACAGAGAGCATGTACCCCAAGTGACTGCACACAGGCCGAGGTTAGAGGACAGCTCTCCTTCCACCATGTGTTCCCTGGCTGGAACTCAGGTTGCCAGGCTTGGTGGCAAGCACCTCCACCCGCTAAGCCATCTAGCCAGTTTCTCTTCTGACCAAAGAAGCAGCTTCTTCCTAAGGGACTGTTTCAGGCCATTTCAGTGGCTATAGCAAATTCCTGGACACTGGGTGGCTTACAAACAAAGGGAGTGTTCATGTCTCATAGTTCCCAGTACTGGAAGCTGGAAGTGTGAGATTAAGTATCTGAGGAGGGCCCCTTCCTCCTAGGCACGGCTCATCTCACGATGTCTACATGGTGGAAGAGTGGGGACATTCTAACACGTCTTAAAAAATCACTAATCCTACCATGTCCGTGACCTTTTAATCCAAAAGTCCCATGCATGAATGTTGTGGGGGGCGCAGGAATTCAACATACAATTTTTGAGAGGACACAAACATTCAGTCTGCTGCAGAAGTTATCCCCACCCCTTCCCTCCCTGTTCTATTTATTTATGATGGGACTTCCCCTCCTGTCCCCTCTCCAGCTCAGGCCTGTGACCCATGGCAACAGATTCCCTTTCCCAGGGACTGGAAAACCTCAAGAGACTCAAAGATAGAAGGCGGTGGCTATGTTGGTGTCATGTCACATCCGGGAAAGACTAACAAAACACTTCTAGCCCTAAAGCTCTACAGCCGTGGTTCTCAACTTTCCTAGGGCTGCAACCCTCTAATACAGTTAGTTCCTCATGTTGTGAGGACCCCCAACCATAACATTATCTTGTTGCTACTTCGTAACTGTAACTTTGCTACTCTTATGAATCGTAATGTAAATATCTGTGTTTTCCGGTGGTCTAGGTAACCCGGGTGAAAAGGTTGTTCAACCCACGGAGGAGTTGCGACCCACAGGTTGAGGAACTGTTGCTCATCTCTTTCAGGATCCATGTGACCCAAGGCACAGAAAGCATTTAGCCTGGAAAGACACTTCCCAGGGAAGCTGAGTGTTGACAGCAGCCCTTCCTCCTCCCTGCATCTAGAAGCCAGGCTCCATGAATTCCTACCAGTGCCTCCCCCTCCACCCCACTGTGCTCAGTCAAAAGAGCTCACGCTGGCATAACAGTCTTTCTAGAAGAAAGAGCAGGCCAACACAGGGCCCTTCAGCTCTGTGTAGCCTTGTTAGGAAGAACCTGAAAATCCCAGGGGATCTTTTCAATGTTTGAGCCTCAAGGTACTGTATGAGGCACCAGGCAGTGAGCACATTGGCCTCACAGGTCCCCCGAGAGGCACCTTCAGAGACCACAAACAAAGCACTTCACACAGTTCAAAAGTTTATGAACAGATCCATGCCATACAGCTATTGAGTACCTGCTGAGTGCCAAGCATAGCAACTCTGGCGGATTCAACACAGTCCCTCATTCCCCTTCCAAATTCTGAGAATTTTGAGCGCAGAGAAGCTAGACAAGACACCCTGAGGCTATCAGCAGGCAGGGTCTCTTGAACTCAGGACACCTCCAGTTTTGTTTGTTTTTATTTTAAGATAGAGTCTCAGTCGAGCAGTGGTGACACAGACCTTTAATCCCAGCACTCTGGAGGCAGAGTAAGGTGGATTTCTGTGAGTTTGAGGCCAGGCTGTCTTCCAGGACAGGTTCCAAAGCTACAGAGAAATTTTGTCTCAACAAAACAAAACAAAACGGGCTGGTGAGATGACTCAGAGGTTAAGAGCACTGGCTGCTCTTCCAGAGGCCCTGAGTTCAATTTCCAGCAACCACATGGTGGCTCACAACCATCTGTAATAAGATCTGGTGCCCTCTTCTGGACTGCAGGCATATAGGCAGGCAGAACATTGCATACATAAGAAATAAATAAATTTAAAAAAGAAAATACAATTTAAAAAAAAAAACAACACTCCAGTATCCCACATTGACCCCCAGTGCTGGCCTCCAAACCACAATCCTCTCACCTCATCCCCTGGAATGCATGTGCCACCACACCTAGTCCCAGAAGCCCCTTTCCACATGGAAGACACAGACTTTCAGTTCCTGCCCAAGAAGTGTGGCTCTGAGTAGGGACCAGACATAAACACTTGTAGCCCCGATTGGCCTCAGACTTGCTATATCACCAAAGATGACCTTGAATTTGTGATCCTCCTGCTTCCACCTCCTAAGTGTGTGCTATGCAGTACCGTGACTCAAATCCAGAGTTTCATGAGTACCAGGCCAGCACCTTACCAACTGAGCGATATATATCCCAAGTCCCTGGATGCTAAGCTTCGTGAGAGACTTCGGTGCTCATGGGCATGGATACCAGAGAGAGCCTAGGAGTCCCTGGGGCCTTCATGCCACTTCTTCTCTTCTTTGGGCATCCTCCATCTGGTCGTGGTGATGGTGGGGTATACCCTTGTCTGGCTGTAGTGATGTGGGGAGCTGTGCTGTGTATGTGCAATTTCTTTACAAGGATGAGGTTTGTACTCAGGGTCCCAGGCTCTGTGACACCCACGCCTCCTTGTTTTCTAAGGTGTCTCCTTACACTCAGGAGTTGTCTCAGGGCCAGCAGTATCTGAGACAAGGAGTAGCCTGTGAGAGGTTTGTGAGACCTGGAAGAGAGAGGCTGACCCCATGCTCCGCAAGTCAGAAGCTGGCATGTGGCTGCAGCCCAGGCAGAATCTGTGCACTTCCAACATCACCCTGTATCTACCTGGACCCCTCCCATCTCACTGTCACCTGGACACAGGGTCCAGGGCCAGCTGCTGCAAGGCCTGGGATCACTCCCTCCTCATCCATCCCGTGTCATTTTGGGCAGAGCCCTGAATGCAGCTGGCAATCTTTTGGAGTCTAGTAACTAATTCACACTCAAATATAAATGACATAATAACTGGGGGTGGGGAGGTTCCTGTTGCATTTTAGGACATATTCCTGGGACATAGGAAGGAAAAGAGTTGGAGGTAGGATTTCAGCCTTGTCCAAGCCACCCAGAGAAAACATGTGAATGCCTTCGACTTCTCAAGTGTTTGGCAAAGTGGGATCATAGAGGTGGCTAGACCCGGCTTCTGGTAGCTCTTTGTGATGCCACCTCTGAGTTAGCAGCCCTACAGGAGGCAGTGGGGGCTGTGCAGAGTTCAGGGTTTGGGGTCTAGCCCTGGCTTTGCCTCTACTTGGCTGCCCCAGCCTTGCACAGTTCTCTGCTCCTCCCTGGGCCTGAAGCCTTACCCAGAAAATCAGGGTTAGATATGAAGCTGTGCTGGATATAGTGGCACAGACCTCTAATTCCAGCACTTGGGAGGCAGAGACAGAAGCTTTGTGAATTCAAGGCTAGCCTGGTCTACATTAGCAAGTTCTAGGACAGCCTGGACTATATAGAAACTCAGTATCAAAAAAAAAAGTGTGTCCCAGCTTGTGCCCTGCAGCCTTGCCTGTCTCTCAGACACAGCCCTGAGGTATAGCCACAGAAGTTACATCTTAATGCAAGGTATTTTTCACTTCTGCATGACTCTGCGTGCCCCTGTTCTGCCTACAGCCCTGAGTTCCACAAACCATTGTACAGACAGTGCCCGGGAATCCTGCTTTGCTCAGGAGAGCGCTTTTCCCTCCACTTGAATAACAGTGTCCACCTTTATTCAAGCACCAGAGGCTACAGAGACAGCAAGAGATACTTCAGGAAGAGTTGCTAGAATATAGTTCTGTCCAGCCCTCTCTCTCCAGGACCAGGAAGGACCACACTACCCGTTCTCCAGCCTTTTCCCCTCTCATCTCTTTTCCTCACTTTGGCTTTTGCTCATGATGGTCCCTGGAGTTCTGCTCCTGGTTCAGCCCATAGACCATCTGCTCCAGGAAGCCCTTCCCCCACCCTCCTCCTGGCAATCAGGGCTGTGCAGCCCCCTTCTCCTCGGTTTAGTGAGCTTTCCTTTCTGATAACCAGGGTGCTGTTTTCTTTGCTTCCAGCCCAGTGCTTGGCGCACCCAATAAATGGGCATGGGATTCTCTTGACTGATAGTCCAAGGCCAGCAGGAAAGGGAAGGTCTGCAGCAGGCAGACAGCAGAAGGCTGTGGTGGCCTTGACTCACCCCATCCCTGCAGCCCACCAGGCAGCCACAGACTGGCTGAGTCAGGAGTCAGAGACCTCCAGGAATTCTGATAAGGATAAGATGAAAACACTGGGGTATTTCTAGCATGCAGAGGTTAGGGGGTGGGGAACTGGGTCAGGACAAGACTGCTTCCTTAGGTTATATTGCTTATTTATTTATTTTTTGCCTGAAATATTCACATTCACATACCTTCCGAATTCAGAAGGTAATGAATGGGAGGCCATGGGGGTGGGCATCCTCCATCTGCCCCTGCACCTCTGCCTAGGTTTCCAGACACAACCTGCCCAGGCCTTTTCCTCTCCTTTCCAACATAGTTAAACCTGTCATTTGCCCCACTCTTCACTTTATTTTTTCCACTTAATTCGTCATCGAGAGGATGGAGAGGTGGCTCAGTGCTTAAGAGTCCTGGCTACTCCTGCAGAGGACCTGGGTTCAGTTCCCAGCACCCACATGGTGGCTCACATCCCCTGTAACTCCAGTTCCAGGCCCTCTTCTGGGTTCTGCAGGCAACAGGCACACACCTGATGCCTGGTACACACACACACACACACACACACACACACACACACACACACACATGTAGGTACTCACAGACACACATAAAATACAAATAATAAATCATTTGTATTTGCAAATGCTGGTGTTGGGTGTTCATGGACCCTAAGTTTATAGATGAAACTTACTCCCCAGTGTGTGACCATTGAGATTAATGCCCTATGCAAGAGTTAGAGGGTCTGGACTGGTGAGCCCCTGACCCTTCCTGCCGTGTGTGGTACAACCTGGGGGAGGCACTGTGTGTGCTGAAGGAGCCCTTATCAGATACAAATCCCACTGCTGCCTGCAGTTCCGACTCACCACCTCCAGTGTGGTGAACAACTGGTTTACGAATGACCCAGTCTAAGGCATCTCACTACAGCAGCCTGTAGACGGGCAGAGAGCATTGTCATGGCAGCAGCAAGAACACGTTTTCATTGTGCTCTCATTCAGAACTGAAGGGCTGAATGAATGAGGACGAAGGATATCCAGCTGCATTTAAATTATATGACTTTCTGATAAGCAATTTTTATATCAATCTATCTTATTCAAGATTCAGGATAAGAAAAAAAAAAGCCAGGTGGTGGTGGTGCACACCTTTAATCCCAAGACTTGGGAGGCAGAGAGACAGGTGGATCTCTGTAAGATCAAGGCAGCCTGGTCTACAGATCAAGTTCCAGGACAGGCTCCAAAGCTACAGAGAAACCCTGTCTCAAAAAAAAAAAAAAAAAAAAAAGAGGCAGGCTGACTTCTGGCCAGTCTTGTCTACAGAGAGAGTTCCAGAACTACACAGGGATACCCAGAGATACCCTGTATCAACCCCCCCACACTCCCACAAAAAATTAATTTAGTATAAACCTAACCCAAAGCTGAACCTCAAGTTTAACAATGTCCTGTAATTCTATTTGTTAAATGCCCCTTTCCTCCTTGCATTGGTAAGTTAGTTGCCCTGTCTTCTTTGGAAAAATCTTTGTTGGGGGGGCTTCAGGAAATGAGTGCCTTAGTCTGCGGGGAAGGGTGGGGGGAGACACATGCATACACTAACCCACACCCTAGCCTTTATTTTCTTTCTTTCTTTTTCTTTTTTTTGGTTTTTCAAGACAGGGTTTTTCTGTGTAGCCCTGGCTGCCCTGGAACTAGCTCTTGTAGACCAGGCTGGCCTCGAACTCAGAGATAGGCCTGCCTCTGCTTCCTGAGTGCTGAGATTAAAGGCATGCGCCACTACACTCAACATTTTATTTTTCATTTAACATGTATATATTGTGAGTGCGTGTGTATGTGCATGTGTACGTGTTCACGCACCTGTGTGTGCATGTGTTCGCACACCTGTGTGTGGCCTTGCACATGCTATACTGTGTCTAAGGAGCTTTCTAGCCAGGGTTTCATGGGACTAGACTGGTTTTCAGGAGACTGGGCTAGTGAAGAGTATAGCAAATGACAACAGCCGCCTCATCATGGTTTTGTGCAGCTCTTCTGGCCAGTTCGTTCCCCTGAACTGGACTCTGAGGCTTGGGGGTAGGCCACATCATCGTTTGCCAGCCTGTTTCTCAGCTGGGAAGTGGTGGCGTTGTGATTTTAACCCAGACATGTTCAGCTCCAAGCAAGCCTCAGACCCTTCCACGGAGATTACAAACCCTCGTGTGACATGTGATGCATGCTTCTCTAATGAGAAAACCAAGCTCTTGTGACAAGCCCTCTCTCTACCTGTGACCACTTTTAACATGAACTCAGACTCAGAGCAGGCGTACCCTATGGTCCATGCGATGGAGTGGGGGATGTCCTTTTAGGCCCTCTGTACTTGAACTCTGTCCACAGTTGGTCCCCAGCCCTTTCCTCCTGGCTCATCCCACTCTTCTGGCTTCCCCTCTGGCAAGCCCCCTTCCTTGCCTCCACAGCACCATACCTAACCAATTTGGGTCAAGTGGAAAAAGTCAAATAGGGGAGCTAGAACCAGTATTGATTTAGACATTTACCAGTTGTGTGGCCGTGGGTAACTAATTCACCTCACCTTTCTGAGGGTCACCCAGTCCACTGGCTGTAGACTGTGTGTGTTGGTGTTGGAAGAAAGATATTTATGGGGCTGCTGTCATGTGCCGGGTCCCTCTTTGAACACTGAGGTGGGCCTGGCAGACTGGGAAACTCTAGAACTCTCTAGAGCTCTACATCAGAGGGTGTGTGTGTGTGTGCCTGCGTGCATGTGTGTGTGCGTGTGTGTGTCTGTGTCTAACTGCACTGGAGGTTGGGTAACTGAAGCTTTGTGGCTGCCAACAGGAGATGAGGGCCAGACAATAGGTGAGGCAGGAAATTATCCAGCTCTGACGTTAGAAAGGAGTGTGCTCCAGGTCGCTAAACTGTTCCATGTGAAGTCAGGATTCAAACCCAGGGTCTGTATGTTCAGGTCACCGTGGTTCTTCTCTTGTGCCCAGTACTGCCAGAGTCTGGGCTGCTACAGATTAAAGACACAGAATGGGGAGAAGAATAACACAGGATTAGAAAGAAGTTGAGGCTGGGGTGGCATATAGCTCAGTTGGTAGAGTCCTTGTCTAAAGCACAAAGCCCTGGGTGAGATCCCCAGCACTGCAGTGGTGCTGACCACCAATCTAACACTCAGGAGTAGAGGTAGGAAGATCAGAACTTCAAGGCCATTTTTGGCCACATATCAAGTTCAAGGCCACCTGGGCTACTTGAGACCCTATCTCAAAAAAAATTTTAAAAAAAGTTGGGGGGAGGGTGTTAGGTACTAGTGACCTCTAATCCCAGCACTTGGGAGGCAGAGGCAGGAGGATCTCTGTGAGTTTCAGGCCAGCCTGGTCTACAGAGTGAGTTCCAGGACATCCAGAGCAATAGGGAGAAAGCTTGTCTTGTAAAACCAAGAGAAACAAACAAACAAACAAAAGGAAATTGGGGGAACGGTTGGACAGCGTGTGTAAGATGTTAGGTTCATCCTCAGTATATCAAATAGATAAGAAGGCAAAGAAACCAGGCATCCAGCACTCTGGAGGCCATCTTGGGATACACAGTGAGTTCTAGGACAGCCTGAATTACAGAATGAGACCCTGTTTCCCAAAGGGGAGAGGAGTTTGCAGGGGGCAGCACTATGACCCAGAGGTGAAGGACCAGCCTTTTATAAGCCTTCCCCAACCCACTCCAGCCTGGTCCCTGAGGTATCCCCATGGACTGGGAGAGAGGCTCTAAAGCTGGACTTCTGGGCCTTCTAGGTCTTTCCAGGCCACCTGGGCACAATTGTTAAATGAGGCAACGAGTGGCCTAGGAACTGCACCAGGAGGCCCCAGGCCCCTGGAGGACAATGCCTTCATGAGGCACTTTGTGTCTTTTCATTCCACACCCTCCACGTCTGTGTCTGTTCCTTTCTCTGTGGCACAAATTCTTTGTGTGAGTGTGTGTTTTGTAGCACAAATTCTAATCTTTTACTCAGACCAAATCCTCAGACAAAAGTGGGCAAGATCCTGTCTCCAAAAATCTTCCAACTGAATGCCTTGAGCTCCTGTCTCCTCCTGCCTTATATTTCTCTCTCCACTCAGCCATATCCCTTCCTGTCTCCACCTCCCTAGTGCTGGGATTAAAGGCTGTGACTCCCAAGTACTGGGATTAAAGGTGTGAGCCATCACCTCCTGGCTCTGTTTCTCTTTTAGACAGATTCAATCTCTGTAGCCCATGGAGGTCTTGAACTCACAGAGATCCATCTGCCTCTGTCTCCCGAGTACTGGAATTAAAAATGTGTGTCATCACTGCCTGGCTTTTATGGCTAACTAGCCGCTTAGCTCTGCACTCTGATCTTCAGGCAAGCTTTATTTGTTGGTTTATTAGTTAGATCACAAATAAAATATCACCACACTCCTCACTGCCAATGAAAGGAGGGAGGAAACAGAGGACAGAAGCTCAGAATCCCCAGCCACAGCAGGCAGCAACCCCCCAGACCAGTGAGAGCTGCAAGCTCTCCTCCCTCCACACAACCAATCTCACCTCTTACCCCTCCTTGACACTAGATCTATCTAGATCACAATGCTTCTGTGGCTGCCCCTACTCCATGTGTGGTCATGATCAGGGGTAGGGCCGCCATCCTTCCCTCCATTCCCCAGCCCTCATTACAGACCATACCCAGACAGATGCGAGGTGAAGGCTGTGAGTCTTGGAGACTGTAGTCCTGGAGACTGTAGTGGGTACAATCATGCAAATTGCATGAATCCTACCCCTGAAACCTATGGGTGTGTTGCCTTAAAGGGTAAAGAGGTTTAAAGATGGGAGTAAGTGAAGGACCCCGGGAATGGGAAGAAATTCCGGGGTGGACAGTGGCTGCCCAGGCCTGGGGGTTCCTCTTGCCTGGACACCCCTCCAGTCCTGCATCACATGCGCTCCAGTTCCCCATTCCCTACCCATCTCTGCCTCTGTGTGACTGACCTACTGGTTCTGTGCTCCTGCTTGACCTTTGATTCATATATGAGCTCGGGAGACTATTTAGAACATGTCCATGGTGGGTAAAGGGAAGGCAGTCTGAGAATAGTCCAGAAAGCCTGGGTCCTTGGGTTAGAGCCTGTGTGCCAGAATCCCTCTAGGGATGGGAGGCCAGCCTTGCTGACCTTGGCTATGGGTCAGAGGCTGTGGAGTGCAGACTCCCCACCTCCGTGCCCCCAGGCAGCTGAGTAAACACAGGAGTCAGTACTAGAGCAGCAGCTGGGGGGTGAGTAACTGCAGCGAGGGGGGGCACGACGGGGGGGGGACCGGAAACACCGAAAGGCCAGGACAGAGCCGGAGCTTGGGACTCAGGATAGTCTCTGAGGAAGAGAAAGGGTCCAGAGTTGCTGGAAAAGCAAGTCAGCTGATGAGCCCTGAGGCTCTGCTGGGCTCTAGGGAGCCTGCAGAAGACAAAACCCTGCCCTTTTGGAGCACGCACGCAGTCACACACACACAGACACACACACACACAGACACACACACACACACACACACACACACACACACACCAGGGAGTGAGAGAAGCACAGCCCCTGGCATTTGTAAGGAGTGGGTGGGGGCACAGTTGCCAACTGAGGCCTTGTATGGAGGCATGTGACTAGTGAAGCCTGAGGCAAGAGAAGCTGGAAAAGAGAGAAGATGCTTGGGAAAACTACAGTCCCAGCAGTCTGCAGGCACCCAGACTAGCCCATGGACAGGGACAGGGATGGGGACAGACACACAGGACAACACACATTGGACAGATCTCTTGCCATCCTTCCTGTCCCTCCCAGGTATCCACCACCACCACCACCACCCCCTACCCCCACCCCACCTCCCACCCCCCATTAACTTTCTTGGTCTTCCTCCACCCCCCACCCTGTCAGACCCAGGAAGCTAGCCCATTTCCCCAGACCCCCTTGGTGCCCTGGGACCTCTCTGCGGTTTTAGTAAACAATTTGGCTCCTTCTGGAGCCTGGGAGAGGAGGCTTTGGCCCCTTCCTTCTTTAGTGGTATTAAGAAATTCTTAGCATTCCGGGTGAAAAGGGCTGGGCTTTGCTTCTTGGTCAGCACCAGCAAGACCCAGAGGAGCCACGTGAAGTGGGAACATGACACCCCTCCCAGGCTCTCAGCTTCTACCCTACTGTGGGTCAGACAGGCCCCTCAGGGCAACCTGGGGCCTGCCAAAAGAGGTCTGACCCCACCCAGCCCTGGGAATTGGAAGCTGGGGGATGCTGAGGGGTAGGGGAGTCCACAGGGCAGGCCTGGATTATTTTTCCCCCTAAATACCCAGCCTAGCCTGGCATTAAGGAAGCGTTCCATCCTTACAGAGTGCTTGAGTGAGGGCAGCATCAGCGAGTGGGATATAGGGCCACATCTATGCTGGGACCTCAGTAGAGGGAGAGCAGAACTCACGCACAGCGTGAGATGCTGCATGTGCTGGCCACATCCCCATTTACTCTTCACGCAGCCTTGTGACCGCACACATCCCAAGTAAAAGGGCTGAAGCTAAAGAGGATTCGTAACCTATCCAAGGGCACACAGCAGATAGGTGCAGATGCTATATGTGGACTCCAGAGTGCCCAATTTCAAGCAGGAAGTTCATTACCCCTTGGGAGGGGGACTAGAAAGTCTAAGTGTAGGTTAGAGCAGTGAGCAAGACATGTAAGAAAGACAAGAAGACCCAGGGCTGTGAGAGAATGTGACAGTGAGGAGAGGACACAGAAAGGTTGGAGACCAGGCAGGTCTGCAGGGACAGACCAGGGGGGTTCCAGAGAACACAGCAACAAGCGCCCCATTTCCCGTGTCTAGTTTGCTAAGCTCCTACGCTTTAGAGAGGTGGTTTACTAATGTCAGGCTAACTGAAAAGATCAACCAACTTCCAAAGCTCTTCTATAAGGTTTCAGGATGGCCCTTTAATAAGGCTGGGGTCAGTAGTAACTCACCTCTACAGCGAGATGCAAGTCAACCTGACTCCTCAATTAGCCAGTCCCTGCCTGTTGTCTCATCCCAGTGACCGAGAGTCACACCCTTTTAGTCTGTTACAGGGCTCTTTAAAATCTGCAGAAAACAATCACACAGCTAATCCTTACATACACCCTGAAGCCAGGAGGACATGCGTGGTTCATCTACTTGAAAAGATGAAGAGAGAGAGGTTCTGAGTGGAGAGGCCACTTAGGATTCAGCAGTCAACCAGGGAGCTGCACGTCTCCCACACTGGTCTTTCGGCTCCTTGATCAGGTTCTTCTGCCTGCCATCTCACACCAATGGGATGTTTTCCTGTGTCAGCCAGAAGCATTCAGCTCACTGTGAGGCCCAGAATTCTGGTTGGAATCCAAATAACAAGAAAAGATAACAATAATTGTTAATAGACACAGTGATACAGCCTATAATGCCAGCACTTGAGAAGCTGAGGCAGGAGGATCTCAAGTGTTTTCTTATGATTATTAGTATCACCATTATTTTATGTGCATGAGTGTTTCACTTGCATAGATGTCTGTGCAGTATTATGTACCTGGCGCTCACAGAATCCAGAAGAGATCATCCCCTAGGATGCTTTAGAATCAAAAGTCTAGATCCTAGATGCTCTAGATGCGTTCAGATCCCCTAGGACTAGAGTTACAGGCAGTAGTGAGCCATCATGTGGGTGCTGGGACTCAAACCCAGGTCCTCTAGTAGAGTCTTCCTCTCTCCAGTCTAGCCAGGATTCTCAAGTTTGAGGCCAGCCTGAGCTACATACTGGATTCAAACAGCACAACTCTGTCTTAAAAAAAAAAAAAAGTAGATCTGGGTCTGTAGCTCAGAGGCTTGCCTTATATGTATAAGGTCTTGGGTTCAATCCCAGCACTTTCAAAAAGGTCACTATAATAATTATAGGTGGGTGGTGGTGGCGCACACCTTTAATTCCAGCACTCAGGAAGCAGAGGCAGGTGGACCCCTGTGAGTTTGAGGCCAACCTGGTCTACATAGTGAATTCCAGGACTACATAGAGAAACCCTATTTCAAAAAAAACCAAAGGTAGATAGATAGATAGATAGATAGACAGATAGACAGATAGACAGATAGACATAGATAGATAGATAGAGAGAGAGAGATAAAGTTTTGTTGCCAGAGCTCAAACCCAGGGCTAAGCAAAGACTGCCGGAGCTCAAACCCAAGGCAAGCAGACTCCCATACTAAACTCTACCCCAGCCCTTTGCTTCTGTTTTACACATGAAGAAACAGCCTGGCAGAGTCCTGCTCAGGTCCAAGATCATACACCTGGTCAGGGGTCACGTCATGTCAGTCTAGACCTCTGTGTACAGGTTCTTCCTAATTTTTCCTCCACAGTGCCTCCTCTAAGTGACAAAACAATCCATGAGTCCTGTGCCAGGGGCCAATTCTCAGGTTCACTGGTCTGTAAATGGAGACCTCAGCTTCTCCACCAGGCTCCCATTCTTGCTGCCTCCATCCCAGTCCTTAGCCCCCCCTTTGTCCTTCTGTCTTAGTGTTCTCAGAGCCCAGTGCTCTGTGAAATGGGGTTCTCCTCCCCTGCCATGACCTTCCCCTCACCTTTTCCTGGTAAAGCACACTTTTTCTGCTCTGTGTGGTTCAGAGGATGGGCAGTTGGTTGTAAGGCACCCTGAGGCCAGAAGACCGTTTGGGGGAGCTGCAGTTCTCATGGGCCCGGGGACCTTGGAGGAGAAGGCCAAAGAGAGGGGCAGAGGAGAGGAGGAAGAGGGTGTGGGGAGAGAGGGAAGGGTAAGTAAGAGGGAAGGAGGGAAAAACAGAGAGCTTGAAGGAGAATAAGGAAATCCTAAGAGGAGAGAAGGTAACAGAAAAATGGAGGGCAGAGGCATCCGAGCTGGGTCAGGCCAGCAGAAGGAATGCTGGGAGGAAGGTTGCCAGCTGGCAATATCTCTATCCTCTAGGTCTTCAACTCCCTCCTGGGAACTTCCATCTTAGCTGGGAGTGCAGGGATGTGAATAACAGTTTTCCTCACCACAAGCCATTTTTCCTGTCACATGGCAAATGGGCATGCTAAATCGATGTTCTCCCTGCCCTGTGGCTGCCTGACATGTTTGGATGCCCTTCATATGCTGGTCAGGGACCGCTCATATCAATCCCATTGCCTTTTCTGGGACAGAGCAGGCTACGCCATTCAGGAGGCTATTCAGCAGAATTAGGTATCCACCCAGGGGCTTAAGCCTTCAGGAGCCGCAGTGGTAGGTGGGTGTGTATCTGGTGTTAGGACTCTCAGCAGCTGGGTGGATCGTCCCCTGGGCTAGCTGGAGTGTACCTTGGGGTTGCCCCTTGCTGCTTCTGTAGTTCCCTTGCTACCATTTCTCCATTGGTTCTGAAAGGTGTGATCCAGAGACCAGCAATTAGACGCTGTTGGCGATACAAAGGTCGCATTAGGGCGTGGACTCTTGGGTCACCCTCTGCTGCTTCCTATTGCTGTGACACAGTTCCTGGGGTTAATGACAGAGGAGAGTGGTTTGTTTGGGATTATGACTCTGCAGCCTGGGATGTTCAGGGGCATGGCATTTGTGTCTGCTTGCCGTCTGGGGAGGGTCCTGTGGCACTGCTTCAACTCACTGTCGAAAGAAGCTAGGCAAACAGGTGGGAGTGAGACCAGCCGGGGCGGGAACTTAATAGAGAACGATTGTCTTTGACAGACATCAATCTGGCACCACACCTTGGCCCTAACACCTCCAACTAGGTTCTGACCCTTAACACTGCCACCTGAAAAATGAAAGTTTAAACACGAGAACTTTTTTGGTCTCCCTTCGAGGCTAGGGATTGAACCAGAACCTCACCCGTGCTATGCCAGCAGCACAGGAACTTCTGGTGTATACTCACACCAGGGTATCTACTGTCCAAATCAGAGACAGAGCTTTGGGTTCCATCAGCAGCACCCTTAACCTGGTGTGGTGGTGCACGCCTGCAATCTCGGCACTCAAGATGTGGAGGCAGGAGATTCAAAACTTCAAGGTGATCCTCAGCAATATAGAGAGTTTGCTCTTAAAATAAATAATGAAATCAACCAAACAGAACCCAGGGTGGGGAGTAGGGGAGGAGAGCAGTCTGTTTAATAAAAGCACAGGGCTGGGTGTGGCTCAGTGCTAGGCTGTTTGCCCCCATGCACAACCCCCCCATTCCCTCCCCCGCTTCAGTTCTACAAAACAAAACAATCCACCCAGGAGAAGCAAGTGGTCCCTAGAGTTTGAAAACCCTTGTTCTAGTACATTCTCTCTCTGTATGTGTCTTTTTCTGTCTCTTTCCCCCTCTCTCCCCCACCCCCAACTAAGCCATAAGGGTTCCCTTTGTACCTGAGTCCCCTGGCCTTTGCTGGGACAGGGTGGGGATTACAGGTTAATGGCACAGTGTTTGATAAGGTCCCTCGCACACACTGATGTTGTGTGTTCCCAGTGAACTCCCTTGCTTTGATCCATCTCTTTACACAGTTTGATTCAAAAGGCACTTTGGGTTCAGACTGGTTTGGTTGGGTACATACTGTTCAGGTGGAAGTTCTTTTATTTTATTATTTATTTTGGTGTTTTGAGACAGAGTTTCTCTGTACCTTTGGTATTTTTTTTTATGTGCCCTTACAGGTATGATGGGGTCAGAGGACAGTTTGCAGGAGTCAGTTCTTTCCTTCCACCATTAAGATTCGAAACTAACTCAAACTGTCAGGCCTGCATGGTGAATGGTGAGCACCTTTATCTGTTGAGTTATGTTGCTGGTGTGTGAGTGTGTGCATGTGTTTAAAATTTCTCAAAAATAATTAAATTAGATTTATTTATCTTATTTTATGACGGCTTTGCCTGCATGTAGTATGCATACCACATGAATGTTTGGTGCTTGTGGAGGTCAGAAGAGGGCATTGGATACTCACAAGCTGGATTTATAAATAGTCGTGGGCGCTGGGAATTGACCTTGGGTCCTCCACAAGAGCAACAAGCATCTCTCCAGCCTCAAGATTTATTTGTTTTATTTTATGTGTATGAGTATTCTGCCTGTACGTATGTATATTCATATATATGTACGTATGTATGCATGTGTGTGTTGTGTACCATGTGAGTACCTGCTACCTGGGGAGGTCAGGTTTGAATCCCTTGGAACTAGATTTACAATTGTGAGCCATCAAGTGGGTGCTGGAAATTGAACCGCGGTCCTCTGGGAGAGCAGTCAGTGCTCATAACGACTGAGCCATCTCTCCAGACTCTTGTTTTTTTGTTTTGTTTTGTTTTGAGATAGGGTCTTATGATCATCCTGTTTTCAGCTCCCAGGTACTGGCACTGCAGGCATGTGTCATCATGCCTGCCTAAAAGATCCTTTTGAAGAGTGCTTCAAACCTTGCCTGAGTTGAATAACTCAGGTTTGAGATGCTAAGGACCAGGATGGGTAGGAGGAGCCGATGCTGAGTGGAAGGGACAAAGGGCCAAGGAAAGTGGCCCTGAGATAGAGCACGTAGGGTCGTCTGGGAAGAGGAAATGTTAACTGAAGGGCTATCTCCAGCAGCTTACCTGGAGGCAAGGCCTGCGGGTCATTTTCTTCAACAGTGATTGGTACATGAGGGCCCAGCCCGCTGTGGGCGGTGCCACCTCTGGGCAAGTTGTCCTGGATTGTGAGAGAAAGCTCAGCCAGCCATATAAGGCAAGACAGTAAGCAGCCCTATCCAGGGCCTCTGCTTTAGTTCCTGCCTCCTTGTGGGCCTTGAGTTCTTGCTCTGCAACTTCACTCAGTGAAGGAATGTGACCTGAGAGTTGTAAAATTTTGCTTATGGTTATGGTCTTTGCCACAACAACAGAAACCTAACTAGTGCAAGAGGTATTACAGGATTTTATATTTATAGAGACATGTGCACCAAAGTGGGCTTTCTTTTTTGCCTGCTGATAGCAACTAGACTCAATAAGCTTGAAGAAACAATGGAATGTATTGGCTCGAATCAGGGCAGCATCCCGGGGTAGAGTTCTACTTTCAAGCGTGATGGCACCCAGGTGCGCTGGTGAGCGATATCATGAGACCTTTGTCAGTCTGCATTCACTTTCCCTTCTGTGGGGCCCAGGCTAAGGTGCACCCCCCCACACACAGTGGCACAAATGACCTGGAGATATTGTACTATACTCTATCCGTTTAGCAGCTATGGGAGAAAGTCCAGAGTTAACTCTGAAAGCACAGCTTGGGCCAACTGCTCAGTGTTGAGCCTCTGGATCATAGCCAAATGAATGAAGCGCTCTGACTGACTGACTCCAGGGTCATGTGTCGAGTCCTGAATTTCCCAGAGCAAAGGCAGCTTCACAGGAATGAAATGTACCGAAGTGTAGCAGGAGGAGCGGTTTCCCACTTGGAAATGGGGTATTGTCTATGGCTGTATCACCCTGAATGCACCTGACCTCGTCTAATCTCGGAAGCTATGCAGGGTCAGGCCTGGTTAGTACTTGGATGGGAAATGGGGTATGTAAGAAGAGAAAAAGAAAGGAATGCTGGGAAAGCCAAGGGCAGCATGCCTATTCCACCAAAGAAGATGCAGTCAGGTAATTAAACTGGGAGGAGGGTGTTTAAGGAGGATGGGATGATGGACCCATAGCTTCGGATGGAATGATAGATCTATGTCTTTAAGGAGGATGAGATGATGGATCCTTAGCTTTAAGGAGGATGGGGTGATGGATCCATGGCCAACTGCTGTAGAATAGGTGCCACAGGCTTAGTGACTTAAACAACAGACATTTGCAACCTCACGGTTTCTGAGGGTTGGGGACATTTTGTGAGCACAAATAGCTCAAGCAGGAACCCTGTATTGTGGAACCTCACAAGGCATTGTGCACGATGCTGGCCATACCACCTAGGGAGGAGACTGCCTCCAAGCTCACAAGGCCATTGACAGAATCCAACTGATAGTCCAAGGCCTCCCTCCCTTGTCCCATGATCTCTTACTCTTTGGGTACCTGTTTCCCTCAGGTCGCAAGGGCTGCTTTCAAGACAACTGTCCCACTTCATGTGACATCAACCCACACATGTTGTCACCTTGGACATCCTCTGTCAGTTAGAAATGTAAGACAGCACAGCCCTACTTACTTCGGGGAGGATGTCACCCAAGGGTGTGGTCACCAGAGGTGCAGTAGCCTTGTGCTGAGCCACACCTAAAAGATGCAGAGGACTTGCAGGAATAGATGCACGGCTTGAAAGGAGGTCTGTGTGTGGGCTGCTGATGCTTCTCTCTCTCACCATCAGCCCTTCAGGGCACGAGTCCTATCTTGTCACTTGTCTTTCCCGGACACAACCGATTGGCACGTTATGGGCCCCGAGAGATACTTCCTTGTACTGAACAGTGGGGACAGATGACATGTCCACACTCTCGTTCCTTCACTCACTCCCTGTCATCATTCCTTTATGCATGCATTCAACAAGCAAGACTGGATTCTTGCCATGCATCAGCTGGAGGAAGGGCAGGACTCTAGCCTCGAGAGTCTTCGGCCGCATACTTCAGCACTGGTGTTTATAGCCTGTGAAGCCCCAGTGTCTCCTGTGCCCTGACCCTGGTGAAGGGCATGCTAGAGGAACACAGAAGATATCCACAGTGCTGTGGTGCTGGTGTTAGCAGCAGGACTCACTCCCTAGCGCTCTCCAGGACCTGCTGCCTGGTGCGCATCAGGGCCTAGGGAAGGCAGGAGAGAATGGCAGCGAAGAGAGTACCTGATGCCAGGGTCTGGTTGAAATCTGTCGCTGCCAGTAGTTAAGAATCCCAGCACAATTAACAAAACTTGATGTGAAGTTTGTCTAAGGAGAGAAGGTGTTCCTTTTATATCAAGATATTTTAAATAAGAGTGTTAAAATGTCAGTGAGCTGTGTCCAAGAGTCTACAGGTCTATGGCCAGTAATGTTTTATGAGCAAGTATGACCAAGTATGGCCTTTCTCCATTCCCACCTGTAAGTATGTAATTCCCTAGGAATCTCAGAAGCCAGACTGTAAACTCCATTTATAGTAAAAAGGCGTGCCTTAACCCCCTTGTAAAACCTTTGTGACTAAGGGTTTCTCCTTATCAGGTTGAAATCCTGTCCAAGGCACCTGAGGAACCACCCTATCATTTCATTTTCTAAAAAGAAAGTGAAAAAAAGGCCCCTTAGGAAGTTCTGAGATGTAGCCTTAGAAGCCACAGAAATCCTTTACATGGCTGCCGGGAAGCTCCTTAAGCAGGACTCAGAACACACCAGAACCTGGGCGTGGTTTATGTCTCATCTCCTTTTCCGTTAACCCCTGTGGGCTTAATTCTGTTAAGATATCTTCTTAGATGGTTCAACAGTCTCTAGCTCTTGCAGAGGATCTGAATTCAGTTCCCAGCACCCGCCTTGTGGATCATAGTCATCAGTACTTCCAGTTCCAGGGGATGTGACCCCCTCTGCTGACCATATGTGCAGACAAACAAATAAAAGCAAGGATATCTTTTTGGAAAGATCCCTTCCTAATAAACTTCAGCTCCACCCTCATACCAACTTGTCCTGAATTTTTTTTTCCTTCAGCAAAGTAAAAAATCCCAGCTTCAGTGGGTGGTGGTATCCCATGCTTTTAATCCTAGCACTCAGGAGGCAGAGGCAGGCAGATCTCTGAGTTCGAGGCCAGCCTGGTCTAAAAATCAAGTTCCAGGACAGCCAGGGCTACACTGAGAGACCCTGTCTCGAAAAATAAACAAACAAAGAATCCCAAGGTCACTGAATGCTGCCAGCGGCTTGAGGCTGTATTTTCCAGCCTGTGTTCTGCTGCAGACAACATGGTCTCAGGATACTGGGCTCCATCACTTTCATGACTCACTGGTTCAAGTTTGGGAGTTACCTGGAGTGATTGCCAGAGAAACTGGGATGTTCTTCTTAGAGAAGTTGGTTGGGGCCCTGGGAGCTGGAAGGGGCTGGTGAGTGTCCACTGCCTCCTCCACAAGCATGATGAGAAACTGACCACAATCCTTATTGGGTAACTTTGTTACTCAAAGGAGAAACAGGGTCTAGGGTGAAAGGTCACTGTGAGCTTGTGCTGTGGAGGACAGACACAGAGAACTGTCCCCTGAAGGTTCTGAGCCTTGTGTCTGGATTCAGGAAACTTCCCTCCAGTTCTGCTTACTTCTTGTTTAACACAGGCAGGACCAAATCTCTGGAGACTCCCCTGCATGGTGCAGAGGTATAGGCCACCAACGCCCTGTTCCTGGGGCCATGGCCTGCTTTTTGTTTCTCGAACCCTGGAGTTCTGACTTGGTTTTGAGGGAAGTGGACCTGGAGATGGATGTCATCAGATGTCAGCTGGGGTACCACAGGTAAGAGAGTGGCAGGAGGCGGCACTATGCTCCAGCAGTTTTCAAGGTAGGTGTCCTCAGCTCCACTCACCGGGAAGCAGAGGAAACGACACACAGCTCCTGAGTGTTAAACTCCTATGAGAAGGTCAAGAGCTGCTTCTGGAGGACACTAGTCACAGGACACAGCCTCTCTGAGCAGGGGGAAGCTAAACAAAGGGTCATGGGCCCCCGCGTGGGGAGTCCACCTTCTTCAATGTGACGTTAACAGAGTTCCACTATTAAACAGAAGCAGCAGAAAACTTGTGACCAGGTCAGGGAGATGGCTCTATGGATACAGCGCTTGCCATACAAGCGCAAGGACTAAAGTTCAAATGCCAAGATCCCATGCAAAGCTGGGCAAGCCTCACGGCTGCCTATGATCCCAGCATCCAGGAATCCCTGGGGCAAGCCGGCTAGCTAGACCAGCCAGAATCAGTGAGGTCCTGGTTCAGTGAGAAACCCTGCCTCAACTGATAAAGTGGAGCATGAAGGAGGAGGACACCCAACATCAGGACTCAGGATCTCGACACGCACACACTCACATGCACACTTTTACCAGTGCACATCTGCTAAGGCACCAACACACATTCAAGCAGGTGTATGCACGTGTATGACCCCCCCCTTTACATGTACACCATGGCATGTGCAAATGCAAGATCTGTAATTAAAAAAACCAAACAATTCTTTGTTTTGATTTAATTATAGAGACAGAAAACGGTGACATACAAAGTGCCTGATGAACAGTGCACTCCCAACTCAGCCTCCCCCAGTGTAACAACAGCTTGCACAGCACAGAAAGATGCCAGATCCAGAAAATGGACTCACTACAAGCCACAGCCCTTACTCAGATCTGGCCGGTCAAGCATGCATTGTCTCTGTGTGCATGTGCACAGCTGGGTACATTCTATCACATGTGTGTGACCAATGCCTTCTACCACTCACATCTCCTCATCCTCCCAAATGCCCCCCCTGAAATGATGTGAACTTTGAACTGTGAGCTGAAATGAAACCCTTTTTCATTTCTCCTATAATTTGCTCACAAAGATCCACCTGCTTCTGCCTCCCAAGTGTTGGGATCAAAGGTGTGCACCACCACTACCAGGCCATAAATGGCTTTGTCTGGCTGTTTTATCACGGCAATAGAAAAGACAATTACCTATATTATCCCTTTTCTTTTTCTTTCTCCCCCCCCTCCCCCTTGGTTTTTCAAGATAGAGTTTCTTAGTAGCTTTGGAACCTGTCCTGGAACTTGCTCTGTAGGCCAGGCTCAAAGAGATCCACCTACCTACCTGCCTCCTGAGGACTGGTATTAAAGGTGTGCGCCACCACCGCCCAGCACATTTTCCCTCTTCAACACAGGAGGGGACTGCAGCGGGGCATGAGTACTAAGAATGAAAGATCACTGTGGCCAGTCCCTGGGGTTGGCCATGTTGCACCTTTGACAGGAAGACAGTTGGTCACCTGCATTCTTCTCTCTCTGGATGATAAACAGATTGCCCTTTGTGTTTTGAGGGTGCAAGCAAAAAGCAGCCCTCTAGGTGTGACCAGGCAACAGAATATAAGGATGCTTGGGGCCTAGCACCCCAGAGCCTCAGTGCTAGCCCTGGTGTACTACCCCAGGCTGTACCACTGGAAAGGCAGACATCTCAGTCTTAACAAAGCAGACACTTCCCGTTCTTCATCTGTCCTTGTTACTGATACAGTGACTGTCCCCTCACTCCCAACTCCGTGGCCTTTGGGTCTGTTCAAGGCTTGGGGAGGGTGCCGGAGACGACCATGGACTTTGTTCCCCTATCAGCTTCTGCTCCTGGTACAACATCTGCTCTGTGATACAACATCATAACCAAAGCAACTTGAGGAGAAAAGGGTTCGTTTCAGCTTATAGCTCCCAGGTTAGACTTCATCATGGGGAGAAGTCAGGCCAGGAACTCAAGCCGGAAGTGAAGCAGAGGCCGTGGAGGAGTACGGCTACTGGCTTGCTCAGCCTGTTTCCTTAAAGTGCCCAGGACCACAAGCCCAGAGGTAGCACTGCACACAGTGAGCTGGGCCCTCTCACAACCACCATTAATCAATAAAATACTTCACAAGCTTGCCCACAAGCCATTGTGATGCAGGCGTTTTCTCAACTGAGGTTCCCGTCTTTCAGATGACTCAAGTTGACAAAAACAAAAACAAAACATAAAAAAAAACCAAAAAAACCTAGCCAGTACAGTGTATGTGCGCATGTGCCAGTGTGTGTGTGTGTGTGTGTGTGTGTATGCTTGGATGCTTGTGTATGCTCATGTAGAGGCCAGGGACCTACTGGGTGGCTTCCTTGGTTACTATCTTATTACTGAGACAAGGTCTCTCTCTAAACCACTAGCTCTTGGATTGAGCTGCCTGACCAGTTATGCCCTGGATCTTCCCGCCCCTTCCCAAGCCTGAGATTACGAATGAGCATTGCTAAACCCCTTTTCACATGGTTGCTGGGAATGCATGGTTGCTGGCTCAAATTAGCTGATGTTGAGTGTGTGAGTGTCAAGGACTCCTGACTGGGAATCCACTTGGGAAGACCCAGAGAAGGCACCACCAGAGAGAACCCACAAGAGAAGGTACCGAGAAGGGTCCTCCAGGGGAGAGTCCTGGTCCTGCCTGCCCTGGGCCCAGGAGCCTTTGCTTGTCCCTGCAATTTGTGACATTCCAGAATGTCCCCAGACATGTGGCTTCTATACACACAAGCCCTTGCGGTCAGCCTGAAGCAATGCTCTCTCATCTCAGAGTAAACACGTTTGGGATTTTATTTTTCTCTCCCTCTTTGTTTATCACTCCGAGCATCTGCCTCACCCCCTAGCTGAGGCTCGGAGAGGAGGGCAAAGGCCCTCTGACTTCATGAGAAGCCAGGGTGACGGCCTTTTGTTAAGGGCTTTCATGCTGGTCACGTGGATCAAAGCAGTAGTCTTTGGAGACAGCATTTTCTGGTCCTTTACAGACTAGCGACAGCCTGGGAAAGGAGCCAGCACAGCTCTGGCCCCCAGTGCTAGTTTAATGAGAGAAGATAAGGATAGATATGCAAAGAGCATAACTGTGGTCATGTCTACTGATTCTTTTAGTCCTGATTTCTGCCTGTAAGATAGAAGTTTACCTGTTCTGTGGATGGGCAATACTGGCACAGAGAAGTACACTTACCAGTCCTAAGTCACACAGCAGCACACGGAGTCTGACTGACTGGTTCTCTTGTTTTTTCTCCAATCCTTCCCTGGGTCATCCAGGGCCATTGGGTTGGTAAACAGTGGGACCTCAGGGAAGAGCAGGCTATTGTTTTCTCCTCTTTTGCCAGCCTCACCCCAGAGTCACTAATGTGAAAATAATAGTAGTTCATGGCACTGAGGACATGCTCTGTCCTAGCTGCTGCTTAGAGCACTGTTGAGGTAGGTGCTATCAGTGTCCTCATTGCATAGAAGAAACAAGACACAGAGAAGGAAAGCAACTTAACTAAAGCCACACAGCCAGTGCATCAGAGTTAGGATCTGAGAGTTAGTAGTTTCCAAAGACTGCTCTGTTGTTTGAGACAGTTTTGAACTGTAGCCCAGGCTAGCCTAGAGTTCTCACTCCTACTGCTTGGTCTCTGGAGTTCTGGAATTACAAATGTGTATCACCAAACCTACTTAAAATGAAAACTTTTTGTTATGTGTGCTCTACTACAATCCATTAAGCTTTGAAAAGGTGTGGTTACAGAGGGAGAAGGCAGCACAGTTGGGGAGCATTTGCTGAGCATCCATCAAGCCCTGAGTTTGGTCTTTAGCACTGCATACGATGTGGGTGAGGGTGGGAGGGTAGGACCAATGGTCCACGTTCATAATCCTGGCCCTGGGAAGACAGACAAGAAGATCAAGAGTTCAAAGTCATCCTTAACTACATAGTGAACTAAAGGCTAGCCTGGGCTACATTTTTTAAAGTGGTCTTTCTGGCGTTCAGGAGGCAGAAGCAGAAAGATCACTAGTTCCAGACCAGCTTGAGCTACACAGAAAGATTCCATCTCAAAAACCAATTCTTTTT
>JAQHUG010000353.1:1780614-1821384 GCA_028555095.1 Dicrostonyx torquatus
CAGGCTGGCCTCGAACTCAGAGGTCCACTTGCTTCTGCCTCCTGAGTGCTGGGAATAAAGGTGTAAGCCACCATGCACTTCTCTTTTAAAAGTCTGTCCTTTCCTTAGAGAACCGTGTGTGTGTGTGTGTGTGTGTGTGTTATTGCTAATAGAACCCAGGCCTTGCACATGCCAGATAAATGCTCTATTGCTAGCCAGGCAGGGGTGGTGCACACCTTTAATCCTAGCACTTGGGAGGCAGAGGTAGGCGGATCTCTGTGAGTTCGAGGCCAGCCTGGTCTACAAGAGCTCATTCCACTAGTTCCAGGACAGGCTCCAAAAGCTACAGAGAAACAAACCCTGTCTCAGAAAAAAAAAAAAAAAAAAAAAAAAAAAGCTCTACTGCTGAACTACATCCCCAGCCTCTTGATGGTCAGTTTTAAAAGTAATTCTTTGCTATTTATTTCACATATTTGACCCGTTTGTCTGTGTAGCTCCAGGTGGTCTTGAATTATCCTCATTTTACCTCAGCCTCTTAAACTCTGATCTACCACCCACAACCCCTGGAAGTTTTCATCCATTTTTCTTTTGGAGCATTTGGATTTTGCTTATCAACTAGGAAGTGATCTTTAAGGTATTTTGGTAATAATCATTTGTCATCCGGGCTGCAAAATCTTTTTTTTTAAAGCTGTCTTTAGTCTTTAGAAAGTAAGTTTTTCCTTAAGTTCATTAGGAAGGATTGTATTTAGCTGTGTTAGCATGAACATTCCAACAGTTAAGAGCAGTGACGAGAAATTTGCTCTCATAAAGTGATTAAAAGCTATCCCCATTGACTGACTACTGCAGGATCGACTACACAGATCAATGGACACAACTCGAAAACGGATAGGGTGAGTGAGAGTGGTATCTACAAATCACGGCAGAAAACAATGTATGGACAGATTCCTGATGGATTAAATGAGAAGAGCGAAAAATATATCCTCTCGTAGTTAGTAACTAAAATAAAGAAAATGCAATAAGCCCTTAAAAATAATTTAGCGACAAATATCTCAGAGGATGTGTCCGACTCAATTACTCAGTAGTAAAGCGCGGTTTAGATCGCATTCCAAGCAGAGGGAACCGCCAAAGCAAAGGTTCAGAGGCTCCAAAATCGAACTCAGGACGCCCACACGGAATGCAGGGTTGAAGCCATGCCCGCCCCCACAGCCATCATAATTATGTAAAATACCACTTTTCCCATATATGGTACTTAATATCTGTTCTCCTGGTAGGACAGGACGAAGGGAAAACACGGCTCGCGGGGCGGAGTGTCAGAGCCTCAGACCTTCCCAGCACGCTCCCGCCGGCCTCGGCGCGGCCCAGGCTGCGCACCAGAGCCGGGACCGGGAGCCCAGCGCGCCGGAGCAGCCCACTCCTGATTGGGTGTAGCTCACGTCAATCCTCGTCCTGTAACCTGGCTGTCTGTTGGATCCGCCCCACGAGGCGGGGCTCCCGCCTAGGAAGCGCGGGGAAGGTGGGGTGGGCGGAGGTAGGGACGGATGGGCAGGATGAATCCTAGCCCGCAGGCATCCTTCCCTTGTCTGCTTATAGGCCGAAAATCTGTCAGTTTAGGCCAGATTCCTGCTGGATTGGGTGGCGTGCGGAGCGGGCGGGCTCTCCAGGGAGCTCCGCCCCCGACCCGGCGGCAGGCTTCAGACCCGCCCTCCTCTGGAAGGGCGGGGCGGGCGGCGTTCAGCAGAGCTGGGTGCGGTGAGGCGCGCAGATCACCGCGGTTCCTGGGCAGGGCACGGAAGGCTCAAGAACCTGACCTGCTGCAGCTCGAGTCTCCCCTTCGCCCCACCCCGCCGCGCCGCCCGAGCGCTCGAGAAAGTCCTCTCGGTAGAACCAGCGCCTGTTCCCCGGGCAGACTCAGGCTCAGGTGAGCGAGCCCTACCGGTGTGTCCCGCTCCGGGGCTGCCGAGCGCTCGTGCGCGCGGCGACTACACGCTGGGCGTTTGGAGCCGGCGGCCCTGTGGTTCTCGGCTTCCGCGTGGCCGACTCTGGAGTGGTCGGGCGCGAACCCCTGGGTCCGGGCTCTGCATCTTCACCCTAGGGGCGCTAGGCAGCGAGGCCTTGGGGTTAGGGAGCTGGGGGACACAGTCCCCGCCCCTCCGGGAGGCTTCCCGGTCGAGGCACTGGGAACTCGGCCTGCTTCTGTCGCCTGTGGGCTCTCGCCTCCCCGACGGCCGGCTCTGGCAAACTTTTTAACCCCTTCGGGGACGCCGCAGTCCTGGGGTCGCCAGCTGAGCCAACAGGGATGAGGATGCGGGCTCGGGGCAGCGGCTCCTCTGTAAGTTTTGCAAAGGGAGGTAACGGGCAGGCGGCGACCGCTTGGCAGCTGTCAGGGCGTCCTGAGTCAGGATCGGTTGGTCCCGCCGCAGACATCGCGCCGGGCTCGGTTTCCGCCCTCCGCAGCGGACTTCCTCATTCGCCCGGCAGCCTTCAGGCTGGGAGGGGGCGGGGAGAGGTGCGCTGGGTGCGTGGGAAAGGGGGACCCGGCTGCCGCGGGGCCCAGGGTGCCGGAAGGACTCCCGTCTGTCCAACCTCATCTAACCTTGGGTTTCTTTTGCCCGAGGGCAAAAGGCCTGGGTCTGCCCGCAACCGTCGGGCCGCCCAGGCGTGCACCTGATTTCACCGCACCCTGGGACGCCACGCCCGGACCAGTATCTGGAAGCTGGCCCTGACTACATCTTTTATGTTAGGGTTAGAGGCGGAGTTTTGAAGACATCCCCCAGTTCCCTGTTCAAGGGTCCTTACCCCATCCTGTTTTAGAGCCACGCCCAGGCCAAAAATGCACCCCGCTCCTCCTGGTCCTCATTTCTTCTAGGCCACGGAGTCTGAACCCTCCTGGACTTGCTTGCGGGCAGTAGTGAAACTGAGGGCAGGGTGGGCCAGGGCGGGTGCCTGAAGCCCCACCCAGCGGTGTTAGGGAAAAGGTTTCTGGGAAGTCCCAGGTCTTGGAGACCCGGAGGCTACTTCAGCTGGGCAGTGGAGATCTGGGCAGTGACTTCTCCATCTCTGAGTGGTTTTCTGAATTTAGCCAGATTTCAAAGTAACTGTTGCCTGCTCCCTTCGGCAGCACCTATACTAAACTTGGAATGATACACAAATTCATGGCCCCTGCGCAAGGATGACACACAAATTTGTTAAGCGTTCCATATTTTTAGCCAACGTAGACTGGCGTGTCCCAGCCATCTCTGGGCAAGCTATCCCTGGGCAAGCGGCTCACTCTCAAGCATGACTAGGTTTCTACGCCTAATTGGCTCCCTCATCTGCTGTGTGCCAGCCAGCCTCAGCACCTCCATCTGAACTTAAACCGGAACTTCTTAAGCTCCTAGGTCCCTCCCAGGTCTTTTACCAAGTTAAAAATAAGGCTTTTTGAAACAACAACAACAAAAATAAATAAAAAAATAAAATAAAAACGATTGAAGGGGAAGAATCCTAGCCCCTTCTTGTTCACAGTAACATTGTAGCCATTTCTGACTCCAGTGGCTAGAGGCCAGGCTGATAACCCCACCTGCCTACCTTCTTTTAGTTTAGGAGGCAAGCTGCTTACAGGCCTGTTTAGACAATCTCAAAACCAGTCAGTTTATATACAAGGTTGCTATGGGTGGGGGAAGGGTCTATAGATGTGTAATTGAGCAAATATTTAACTGGCTTCTGCTGCCAGGGACTTTGCCAGGTGGTGTGTGTGGGGGTGGGGTGGGGTGGGTGTGAGTTGAGTAAGACTTGGCCCCTGCCCCCGGGCACTTAGGGGAGAGCTGAGACAATTCAGTAGGTGACTCTAGTGTGCGGTGGGGATGACAGGAACTCCAGAAAGGTACTGTGAGGCATCGGACTACCCTTGAGAGCTTGTTGGCCTCCTGAAGGGACTTGTGTCCTGGGGAAATTTGAGGGCTTCAAGGAGCAACTGTGGCACAGTGAGATACAAAGACAGCTTGTGCTGTGTCCCAAACAAACCACAGACAAAGGACTCAAGGAATTCCTAGGTTAAAGGGGCACTGCTGTCCCGGGCACACAGGGAAGCCACCATGAGGAAGGAAGATATTTCAGGCTTGGCAAACTGAGGCAAGCACGTGGTGAAGGAAAGTGGGGAGTCATTTAATGGGTAATTGGGGAGTAATTAGAAGCATCGAGATTGCTCAGTGTAATTCCAGAGCCAGTGTGCGGTGTGGGTGACACTCCAGCGCTTTGCTTTTTTATACTCAGCAGATCCTGGCAGGGCAGGTGGGCAGACCCGGGTTCCTCTGGAACCAGCATTAGCAAGTTCTATTGGGAGGCATTATGCTGCCCCTCGGGGAAAGGGAAGCTGAGAGGCAGGGACCAGTGGGGCTGCTGGTCTGAAGGGCATGAGAAGGGAGAGGAAAGAAAGGACCAGGATTCTGGTTTATCTGGTTTTTATTTTATTTTTTAAGTTTTGAAATTTTTGCCAAAGGGTTTGGAGATAGGGCAGCGTCTCTCTTGTGGAATGAAGGGTGCTTGTTAATCACAGCCTGCCTTTTGCCTGGTCTTGCTCTAGAAAAAAACAAAACAAGGATCTCTTAGCTCTTAGAGAAGCACACCAAAAAAATGCACCATTGTCACAGAGCTGGTAGGGTATTGGTAGACACAGGGCTGGAGTTTTGCTCACTTCCTCTTCTCACTAATCCTTCAATAAAGTACTTAAGACAGCCCCTACCAGCTTGACATCTGTATTTTCAAAGGAGAGGAAGGGTTAGCTGTTGTTTTCCTTCTCTGGGGGGAGGGGGAAGAAGCTAAAGCATGGGGAGGGGGGGGAAGGATCCTTGCCTTGACAGCTTCCTCCAAGCATCATGTTCCAAAAATATTTAGAATAACAAAATCTGTGTGTTCCCTTAATTAAACAAATGTCCTAATTTACTGAGCATAAAACAGCATCTCCGCCCTCAGGGGCAGGAAGTAGATTTTCCTTTTGTGCTGCCCCAGAGAATCACTGCCTCTTAGCTTTAACCCTTGGTGCTCTGAGCCCCTGGCTTCAGGGCCTCTGGTGACAGCAGAACAGGGTACGGTTGCCTAGGCAACGGACTCATAGACTTCTGTTTAAAAAAATTAAATTTTTAATAAAGAAAAGTTTGTGTGTGAGTTGAGTGAGTGAGTGAGTGAGAGAGAGACTAAGGGAAGTTGGTTCTTCTACCATGTGGGTCCCTGGGATCCAGCCCAGACTTGGTGGCAAGAGCCTGCAGTCCACTGAGTTGGCCTCAGAATCCCATTTTTAAAGTTAGGAAGAGTGAGTGGGTCAGGGAAAGAACATGGGCTGTGGTGATAGGTAGAGTTCAAATCCTAGCCCCTCCCACTAGCTTTGTGAAATCGCTCACATTATCTCAGTCCCTCAGTTTTCTCAGCTGGGACATGGGTGTCCTGGGCTCTACTCTGCAGAACTGCATGCAAGAACTAGGAGTAGTCTTGGAAAAGGCCTGCTATCTAGTGGCTGTGCGCCTCTTTTCTCTCCGTTATTTTCGTCGTAGATTTTACTAGTCTTGCCTCTCGAACTGGGTGGTTATGAGGGTAGAGGCTAGCCATTTTCCTTGGTTCCTAAAACTCAGCGTTTTCCCCTAACTCTAGGGATACTCAGGGTTGTCTGGCTGGGGGAGGGGAGGCAAAATGATGAAAACACAGTGGCTTTAAGGCCTCAGACGCTTTTGGGTGCACTTACTTAGGAATGTGTGCTAAATGACTTGATTTGAGGTGTTGGCCTAGGCAGAAGCTGCTCATACTGTCTGTGGCTTTTTTTTTTCCTTTTTCTTCTAAAACTTGGTTTTCCATGTTCTAGGCGGTAGGCAAGGGTAGTGTGGAAAGAACAATGACAGACTTGTGTGTCTGAAGCCCTGGCTTCTAGCTGTGGTGCTGCTAGAAGGTTGGTTTGATCTTGTTAGAGAGGATCACATTCCCTATAAGATTGTAGCAGTTTGTGTGTCTACTATACAGGGTGCCTGGGAAACTCTCCAGGTGAGGGACTTCCTTCCAAACACCTGCTTCCCCACTTGAGGGCTCATGGATGGGGTGTTCGTTGCACACTTTTTTTTTTTGGTAGAAATTTAAAAAAATGTTTTGTGTTTGAGTGTGTGCGCACATGTGTGAGTGTGCGAGTGTGTGTGTTATGAGTACAGGTGCCAGAAGAGGCCAGAGGTGTGGGATTTCCCTCTTTAGCTGGAGTTAACAAGCAGTCAGTGGTGAGCCAGTCACATGCACATGATGTGGGTACTGAGAACCAAACTCCAGTCCTCTGCCAAAACTGTACCCCTCTTAACCACTGCGCCACTGCTCCAGGTCTGGGCACACCTCTTTTTTGAAAGTAGTTTTGCCAGTATCTGTTGAAGTATATTCCCTCCTAACTGTGTTCTAGGCATTTACCCTACAGATAAACTTGGCTGTGCAGAAGGAAATGTCTGAGGGTAGTTATTGTGGCATTGTCAGAGAAGAAGGCAGGAAACAGGCTCACTGTCCATTAGAAAGGTCATGTTAATCATGGCACAGCTGGACAGCGGAAATCCTTGCAGCCCTTCAAAGACAGGCTAATCTCTGTGTGCTCATAGGCAGGCTCTCCGAGGGGACGAAAAAGCACAGTTATATGCGGTGCCTTGTGTTCTCATTGTGGACACCCTTCTCTGCTATTTTTTTGAGACAGGATCTCACTGCATAGACTCAGGTTAGCCTCTGCCTTTCCACCCCTGACCACTTGAATGTTGTGACTGCAGGCCTATGCCATCACACCTGGTGGGGGTGGAAAAGGCTTAAAAATGGGCTGACTTGCTCTTCTGGCTCAGAACACTTTGAGTCCTGTGTTCCTCAGCTTGCCTCAGTCTCACTAGAACGACAGATGTACTGTTCTGGTTGTTGTCCCATCGCCCACCCCAGCCTGGGGAGTGTAGGGGTGATTCTTTTTTTGGCTATGAGAAAGAGAAGCTTGCATGAGACAAGTTATCACTGTGTAGCTTTGGCTGGCCAGGATCTCACTCTGTAGACCAGGCTGGCCTTAGAGATCCGCCTGCTTCTGCCTCCTGAGTTCTGGGCTTAAAGTGTGTGTCCCCTTTTGTAACTTGGGGTCATAGCATTCGAAAGCACTCTTTCCGCTTTGTCCCAGTTGCTGCTCAGACATTTCATCTATGGTTTTTGATGCATTAGCAGTGGAAAAGCTCAAGTTCTTGAAACAGTGAGATCAAAGGGACATGGTGACTTGGGGGGACCCTGACCTTTGTCTCCAGCCTCGGATGGTGTGGGTACTGGAGGCACTGCCAACTCTCTCTTTCCAGTGAAGCCTGAGGAAGAGCCTCCCAGGGCTCTGAGCAGACAGGGTGGAAAGCGAGAGTGGCATGAGTCACACTGGAGCACATACAGTGAGCCAGGCTCTAAAGTAGGCCTGCCACCACATGGGCAGGTGGTTGAAGGTTGATGCCTGTGTGGTGTTTCCTCTTGGGGCACAGGGAGCTGCTCCTTGGTTTTGATGTGAGTCTCTTTAAAAAGGACCCGAGGCAGGGTTGTGCTAGAACTAGTCAGATTCTACTCTGACCAGTTTCCCAAGCTTGAGGTGATTCAGCACTGGGCAGGTGGCTGGAGAAGGAGGCCTTGGCCGAGGTCTCTAGCTGTCTTCATTGTGGTCGTGAATACCTAGGCCTCTCCTTTGGTTGAGGAGCTGGCAGTGCTCTCTGGAAGGAAGTCGCTGGTGAAGGGTGAGATCCCCTGCAGGACAGGTTGGGCTGTCCATGCCCCAAGTAACTTCTTTGTGACCTCTCAGGATTTCTAGGTGCTTTGCAAAGGAAAAGGGGGTCTCCCAGGGAGGCCTCTTTGGTCCCAGGGCGCCAGATGCCTGTCTCCCTAATGTTTATGTGTTAAGGTAGCCATAGGCAAATTTCTCTCTTTTGCGAGGGCTGTCACTGACCAAGAGGACATTTACAACTTGGAAACTTGGCCCTTAGATTTTCTTTTTATTCTTAATTTCCTTTCCCTTGCATTGCTGGGAATCAATCAGTCCCAAGGCTTAGATGCTATTTTGCCACTGAGCTTCTCCCCCAAATCTGTCCCCCAAACTCTGAATATTGATTCTAAATGTAAATGATCCCAATGAAAAGAAAAACCATTGGCATCAGTGTTGGGCATGGTGGCTCACACCTGCAATCTCAGCACTTAGGAGGCAGAGGCAGGCAGATCTCTGAGTTCCAGATCTTCCATCCAGCGCAACTAGACCCTGTCTCAACAAAAAGTCCCCATCTGTTGAATTTGCTTAGCCTTGTAGAATGTCTGAGTCGAAGGGGTTTTGGGTGTAGTTTTTAAAGAGATACGTTTTTCTTCCCATGTTGAATACTTTGCCCAGAGTTCATGCGGAGAGTTGCTCCTGGCTTCACTCAGGCAGGAGAAAGTGGTTTTGAACGGTACCCTCTTTCTTGGCTTTCTTGGGCTGGGAGCTAGGCAGCATACCCGGCTCCCTTACTTAGCCTTCCCTCAAAACCTTCCCTCCCTTAAAACATCTTTTCCATTGAGAGGCAGCAAGTTAAAGAATGGGGGAGGTGTTGGATTTGTCTGAACTTCTTCCAGTCGGGTGGGGCTCTTGGGCTGAAAATTTCCCAAAGTTTAAAGAGAGAGAGAGAGAGAGAGAGAGAGAGATGCCATCCCGAAAGCCATGTTAGCACTCACTGTCTCCAGCCAGTCTGAACTTCTAGTAACTTTGACTCAGACTCAGGATCAGTTATTTTTTTTTTGTTGAAGGAAGAAGCCAAGGTTTTTGGCTTCGGACAGACCTGGATTGGACTCTGAACCATATCTCCTGCTGTTTGCCTCAGTTCCCTGCCTGAGACATGGACATGCCAGCTTTGAAATGGGGTATCCTTCACCTTTGTCCCGTCTTCCTCCTTACCCTTACTTATTCGTCCGCATCACCTCTCAGATGGCAGGAAATACATGTTCAAGTTAAAGAGATTACATTTATTCCACAAAACTACTCCTTGGTGTAAGGGGTGGTGGTAGCTAGCTGATGTGGGAAGGAACCAGCTGGCAAGCTTCTGGGCTTGCTGTTGGCTTCTGAGGCCAGCCCCTTGTATATCCTCTCTCTCATGCTTGTTACTCTGATCTGAGCAGGGTAAGCATTAAGGAGAAAGGGTTTAGAAAGCTGCAGAGGCCCCTTTCTGTCGAGTGTCTGTGTTTCCTGTGTTTTATGTGAAGTCACTGGGCTGGAGAAGGCGGCTTCCTGTGTGATAAACATGAAGAGCGAGGCAGCGGAACACTTTTGGTGACTTAACCTAACGAGGGGTGAGGGTTAGAGGGTTAGGAATCTTAGACCTCACTGGACTGTGAGGCCTGGCAAACTAAAGGTTGCCCCCTTTGCTTTCTGGTTCCTGCCTTAGCATAGGGCCTGGCCCTGGGTCAGCTTCAGACCTCATTGCTTGAACAGAACTAAGGTCTCCATGGTGCCTGTCTTAGGGGTTTCTACTGCTGTGTTGAAACATGACCAAAAGCAACTTGGTGATGAAAGTTTTTTTTTTTTTTTTTTTTTTTTTAAATTAGGCTTGTATCTGTAGTCCATCGTCAAGGGAAGTCAGGGCAGGAACCTAGAGGCAGGAACTGAAGCAGAAGCCATGAAGGAGTGCTGCTTACTGCCTGTCTCCTCATGGTTCTGTCAGCTCGCTTTCTTATACAGCCCAGGCCCACCTGCCTAGGGTTGCACTATTCTGGGCTATCTACCTACCTACCTATCTATATATCATCTATCTATCTCTATCCTTAATTAAGGAAATGCCCCGCAGGCTTGCTTACAGGCCAGTCTGGGTTGGGAGGTATTTTTCAGTTTCTCAGTTTAGGTTTCTTTCAGAACAGCTGTTGCTTGTTTCAGGCTAACATAAATGTAGGAGAGACTGGGACAGAATCTGGGTGTCTGAATTGAGTCACAGCCATGCTAGTGACAGTGGTTAGATTGTCTTGAGCACTTGTATGTAATAAATTGTGCTGATAAATTCTCCTCTTGCCCCCAAGAAGTAAAAGCTGAGGAGTTGCCTTACAGAGATTCAAACTAGGGGGGCCGCTTACAACACCTTTCACTGGGGGCATACATAGCCTAGCTTGGAAAGAGGGTGGACTGATTCCTGCAACTTTCTCTTTCTCTGGCTGTGAGCTCATTAAAGAGCACGGTCATCCCCACTGCATTTGGCCACTCACTGAGGTCTCCTGTGCTATGGTATTTATCACAGCAGCTACTTTTTTCATGAGTATGGAGTTCAGGGAGGTAGGTAGGTAAGAGGACAATGGCTGCTAGCATGGAGTCACGCCCAGGATAACTCTTGGCTGTTGGACCCAGTGTTGCCCACTGGGGACCATAGCCAGAAGCCCATTGCTGTCTTGGCAGGTGGGCTCTTGCTGATGCCTGTGCATGGAACACTGTCCCGTTCCTTCCTTTGTCTGGCCACCTGTCCAACTGTTTGTTATTCAGTAACCAGAGTGGATAACATAGATTTCCCATGTACAAAGCTGAAGAGACCCCAGGGCCAGGTGCAGGGAGGATGGAGGTACAGGAAGCGTGGTTTGTAGGAGCTGAGGGTCTCCAGCTCATACAGGGAGCAGCCCTGGGTGGGTGGGGAGGTCTGAGAAGGCTGCCTAGAGAAGGTGGCACTTGAGCTGATGGCAGAATGACGTGCCCAGGGAGCAGGGTTGGGACTGTGCTCTTAGGCACTTCAGCTCTGCTAGCGCTTTGCTCAGGAGTGATTCAAGTGGGTGAAGGCCCTGTGACTCATGGTCCTGGTGAAAGGCTCCCTTTCCTTGGTAGGCCCTCGCCTTTTTAGAGCCCAAGGTAGCCACCTGCCTGGGGTGGCTTGCCTTCTTGCACCATTTCCTGCGAAGTAGAGTGCTGCATTCCACTCCCAGGTCATTAGCCTCTGACTGGGTGCTGGGCAGGCTGCCCATGTCCTCTGGTTGCATGGTCAGCCATCAGGTTTACCCAGTCAGAGGACTTGAGGTGAGATTTTTCTCGGACTATTGAGAAACAACCATTGCTATTGGAAAAAGTGTCCTATTAAAGTTAAAAAGAGAAAAAAAAAAAGAGAAAACTAGGCCTGTTGTTTACAGCGCAAGTATGACAACAGAGCTGACAAGAAGCACCCCACCACTGCACGTGCATAAACATGCATACCTTTATGCACTTCACCAAATCCCAAGCAGAGTGATACTCATTTAGTGCTGCAGCCTAAAGTTTCCTATGTTGCAACATTATCCACACGAGGTATTTTAATGTCATCATGTTATTGTCCACCGAGGGGTAGAACTCTTATTCACATTGTCAGAAAGCACCATGGTTTCTATTGACTCTTAAACTGTTTTCACTCAACGAAGAGATAGTTGCACATCAAGATATTGGTGTCTGAGATCGCTGGGCTGCTCTCTGGTCTTAGGAACATGGTCACTGCCTTCTGGTATTGTGAGAAATGGGGATCTGCAGAGGAGATGGGACTGCTGGGTGCCCACTCCGGTTCATAGAAAGCTGGTCGGTCCACTTTGTCATTCATGAGCTGTCAGGAGGCTCAGGAACTGGAGCCAAGGGCTGGGAGACCTTGCCAGGCTCTGTGGAGGAAAGCCTTCCACCTTCTGCCTCCCAGCCCTACACATACATCTCTTGTCTCCTGTGTGTACCAGTGTAGTTTATAAGACCTGGGTCAGAAAAACCATGTGGAAGAGGTGAAGAACCAAATGTCTCCATGGGGCCCTGTTCACTGGGTACTGCTGAGGACTATACGGAGTAGGGAAGAAGAGGAGATAGGGCCCCACCCATGAGTGTGGGGAGGGTCTGAAGACTTCTAGATACGTTGCCAGGGGCCCAGGACTCTACTGAGGCTCCTACCTTGTGGAGATGGTTTAAGAATTGTAGCAATAAGTTGCAACACTTTGGCTTTGTTGTAAAAAGGAAGTTTCAGAATCCTAGTGGTAGTTTTTATCTGTGGTGGGGAAATATTTGCAGGGCAGCCAGGCTTTGGGATGGTGGGCTCCAGCCTTCATCAGGGAGGGCATTTTACTTAGATCTCTCTGCCCCCCTCCACTCAGATCCCACTCCAGTTCAAGACTTTCTGAAATGTGTGGTCTTAGAGAGCAGGAGAGGTAATTTGTTGCTTGTGAAGGAGCCGGAAGCTTGTTGCCACCTGCCCTGCTGGGGGAATGAAGGGGGCTGGGGTGGCCCCAGAAATGCTGGCAGGACTCAGGCATTGCAGTCTTTGCTCACCTCCCTGGGTCCTCTCTCCACCCTGCAGTTTGTGTTTGCATCAGCCCAGGTCTCTTGGGTTTGAGGTTTGTCACTGTTCACAGTCCCCCCCATCTCCCCACTTCCCCATCCCAGTTTACTCAAAGCACCACAGTCCAAGACTTAACCTAGCTTTCTTTTCACACATGGATTGAAGCTGGTACAAATAAAAAGTAATTGGAGGAGTCCAGCAGCTGTATTCCTAGTTTGGGGGAGGCCTTTTGTGGACCCTTGAAAAAAATTAGTTTATATGTATTGTCTTCATGTAAGTATGTGTACTGCATGCATGTTTGCAGTTTATATGTATTTCCTTCATGTCAGTATGTGTATTGTATGCATGCCTGCTGCCCAGCAAGCCCAAAAGAGGACATTTGATCCCTGAATGTGAAGTTAAGGATGGTTATGGACCACTGTGTAGGTGCTGGGAACCGAATCTGGGACCTCTGCAAGAGCTCTTGATGCTCTTGATGGCTGACTCATTTCTCCAGTCCCTCCTCCACCCCATTGTATCTTTATTCACTTCCTGTTTACACTGCTGTTTGGTAATTGCAGGCCAAAGATTATCATTGAGTTTATACTATTTTGCATTATTTACTAGCTGTCATATTGGGGGTGGGAGAAGGGAATGTAAGGGTTAGAACAGTGGGAGGAGGATGTGGTAATAGAGCTGGGTGATGCAGCTGAGTTTGGATCCCATTTTTATTTATTTTTTTTTATCCAGGTCATTTGTTTATTAGCTATGAACTGAAGGCTGGGTGTGCGTTAGAGGCTGTTCTGGGTCCTGGGACTGTGTCATTGAGTACATCCTGTGATGCCCCTGCAGTGTGCATGCTATAGAGGCAGACAGCAGTCACAGGAGCCGGTTCACCGTTGTCAGACTGTACTATACACAGGAGAGGGGAATACAGGAGGCTGCTGGTACAGCTGCAATGAAGTGCTATGGACTGGCTACTAGGCCGGAAGTCAAGGTCACAGTGGGACCATTGGCATCCTGGCTTACATGTGGCTGTCCTGTTGTGTCCTTACATGCTTGTCTTCAGCATATCTGTGTCCTAGTCTCTTGGGGGGACACCAGTCATACTGGATTTGGGGTTATTCCAGTAACCATGGCTTGACTTAATCATCTTTGTCAAGGTGCTGTTTCCATCATGGATGACAACCTGAGGTATGTCTTCCGTGATCAGAGGAGCCTAGTGCAGCCCAGACATTCTGGTGACCCTTTTCAGGTCTAGGGGATGAGCACCTCCTGGTGTTGCCTGCCCGCCCTCCCTCCCTCCCTCCTTTCTTTCTTTTCTTTAAGACAGGGTCTCTGGCTGGCCTGGAAATCCTTATGTAGACCAGGGTGATCTTGAACTCAGAGAGCCACTTGCTTATGCCACTGCCTCTGCTTCCCCACAGTTGAGGTTAGCTCTACTCACCCCCTACTACTTCTTAGTCTGCTTTGACACCCACGTTCTCATGTGTAAAACGGGACAGAGAGGGGCTCAGTGAAGGTTAGACTGGGCTGGTACATATTGAAACTTTGTCTCCAACAAAACCAAGCAGCTACCTCCTTGCAACCCTCAAACCTGACCCTTGGTGTTCTGAGGCAGCTGAAGGATTGACTTCAAGCAGCAGGTACGCTAGCCCCCATCCCAGTCCTGCTCTTAGTGTCCCTTTCCACTTAGTGCCGAGTATGGCGTCTCTCAAGGTCAGCGGGAAAGTGGTTCAGAACTATAAACTTTTACATCTCTGGGGTTGGCCAGTGGTGAGTGGCTGCCATTAAAGCTGCTTTGTTGAGTACTTAGCCCGATTGGGGTGCCTCTCCTACTTCTCATGGAAGTGCTGGCCCCTGAGTCTTGTGTTGGAATGGTGAGCCTCAGAACCCTTGTGAGTCCTTTGAAGGCCCACGGTGGACTGGGGAAACAGGGGAACATGTTTATACCTGACTGGGTCGGGCACACAAGTTTAAATTCAGCACTTCCCTTATCTCTGGCCTTGGGTGGGTGATGGCACAAGGCAGCTAACAACTGTCTGTAATTCCACTTCCAGTGGGTCCAGAGCCCTCTTATGGATTCTGTGGGTACTATACACAGGTGGCGCATAGACATACATGCAGGCAAACACACATACACATAAGATAAAGTAAGGTAGAGAGTAGTGGATGAAGACAAGACACTAGTGTTGACCTCTGGCCTTTATACACACAGAGACACATACATCACAACACATACAAAAATCTATTTTGTATGACAATCTTTTTATTATGGCTGCATGAAACTGTCACAACAAGGTTATTATGGCTGAAGTCTCCTACACGGAAGGCTGTCAGGAGTAGTGTGCTTATTTTATAGCTGGGCATGTTGAGACTCCTAGGAACCTAAGAATCAAACGATAGCTAGACTATGAGAGAGCTAAGATCCTCTGTTCTCATGGCCTCTCCCACGTTCTCATGCCATCATTATATAGGCAGTGGTGACATGGGTTTTCTGCCCCAGTGACTTTGGGTGCCAATTGCTTACTGACTTATTGGTACCAGGTATAAGATCCCACCTCAGGTGAATGGGCAGGTCAGGGCTGATGTGGTCGGCAGGAAGGAGGAGCTATTCTTAGCCTGCTTTCTTAAGAGAACCCAGCTTTTGCTTCCCTTCTCCAGCATACCTCCTCCTGCTGGCCCCCACCAGCACGCTGTTCTCAGCCTGCCTTCTGCCCACAGCCTGCTGCCTGCATTGTTTCCTGTCCTGTCAGGGTTAGGAGGAAGAAGTGCTCAGGAGGAAAACCTTATTATCCCTTACTGTGTGGCACACGTGGCATTCCCCTGCACTACTGGTGCTCTGCTGCCCAAGCTAGCTGTCTCCTCCTCCACTCCCCAGCCCTGGCCACAGTAGTTACAGAGAAAGAGCTGAAGAGCTGACAGGCCCTCTTGCCACTTCTTAGCTGTGTGTCCTGCATGTAAGGATTCTGGGGATGCTCCAGGTGGCAGGCTCTGCTTTATTGTGCACTTTGCACCCTACAGTACTGTGCACTTTGGTAGCACTGTGTGAAAGTGCCCGAGGCTGCTGCTGTGGGGTGGGCCTCCCTCTTCCCTTGGAAAACCAGTCCCGGGCTTTAATTATCTTTAGGTTGAATAGCAACCCCCCCTCCCCATCCCACCCACCCTTTTTCTTCTGGCCTTCAGACAAGAATGTGAAGAATGTGGTCCTCTTGTTCTGAGTAGAGGTCTGGGTGCCTGGCCGCTGGGGTGGGACTCAGAGGCTTGCCTTGGCTTTACAGGCTGCTTTGTTGTGCCCTGACTGACAGGGACGTTTAGGATTGGTCATGACAATTCCAAGCTTACTCTGTATATCCTATGTGGCCCCTTTGAGACTGCTGGGAGGAGCTGCAGTAGGGAGATGACCCCCTTCCCCTCTCAGCAATCTTACCTCAGAGGAATTAAGTTCAGAGAGATTGGTAGGGGGAGTCTGGTACAGGAAAGGTCAGGGTCAGACCTGAGAACCAATTCTGTTGCTTCAGCTTTGGGACAAGGAGACCAGAGTCATCTGTGCACTTTCTTCCTGATCTGGTGTCTGCTGTGATCCTTGCCGATTGCTTCATGAGTCTACCTACAGCTTTATTGCCTCCCAGGAGGCAGGGAGCCAAAGGGTTGGACATAGGACTCTGGAGTCTAGAATGAGACTTCAGGATGCAGACACCAATAGCAAGCCATGTACCAGTTGTGTCTTTTGCAAAAGGATACCAACAGAAGTTACGTGCCAGGGCTGCTGTGTGTAAGTTCGGTTTCTCTGGATGGAAGCAGGCAGGATGAAATTAATGGCCATGTGATCTTTTGAGGTGGGCTCTGTAGGAAAGATTCTGTGTGATTAAATAGCTTATTTACACCCCCTCACCCAGGCAGCATCCAGTGGAGCCCAGCTCAGGAGCATCACTTTCTGCCTTGATCCTAGCATCTTCTGGGACACTTCTGTGTTTCCTTCTCTGTGTGCATGTTTTTGTATACATGCCTATGGGTATGTCTGTGGACATAGATCTATACCCACAGATCTATACATGTCTTTATGTACGGATATCTCTGTGTATCCAGATTTGTGTATGTCTCTGAACAAGTCTGTGAGTTTTCAGGGTTTTGTGAGTACATGTTTCCACATACATACATACATGTCTGTGAGTGTATATATGTGCAAACATCTGTATATACACATGTTTGTATTTGTACATGTCTCTGTATGTTTGTATTGAGGTCTTTGGGTATGCATCTTTGTGTGTATGTATTTGTTTATATATATATATATAGGTCTCTGTGTGCATATTTGTTACACACATGCCTGTGTATGTGTCTAGATCTTTAGTGTGTGTATGTGTGTGAGTGTGCAAGTGTGTATGGAGGTGAGCTTGTGGGAATTGTCTCCTGTGTGTGTCCTGGATTATTAAACTCAAGGTGCCAGGATTAGTGACAGGCATTTCCACTCCCCTCATCTCTTTGGCTTGCATCCAGGTCTTTTATGTATATATGGCTGCATGTGTATGGGGGCTGTGGGCACAGGACTTGCTCCAGAACAGGATGACCTGACCTGAATGTCCCTAGGGCAGGCAAAGGTAAAGTTCTCTGGACAGTCAGGATTCTGCTGAAGGACCCAGTTTGGGGTCATTCCTGCCAACCAAGCTTCCTATCCAAGCGCAGCTGGGGTTGGCCTGCCTTTAGGCAAGAGTAACTATGTAACTAGAAATTGTTATTTTTCTTATGTGTAAAGCAAATAGTTGGTCTTCACTCAGTGGCTCCTACTTTGATCTTCTTCCTGAGAGGCAGGAGGCTCAGGAATGCAGTCTGAGCACCTCAGAAGAGGGTGTCAGATTCTCTGGAGCTGGAGTTGCAGGCCATTGCTGTATATGAGTACTGGGAACTGAACTTTGGTCCTCTGGAAGAATAAGCAAGCATTCTTAATCTTTGAGCTGTTTCTCCAGTTTCTGCTTGTATTTTTTTTTTTTCTCCCTTGGAAATAGGGTTTCTCTGTGTAGTCCTGGCATCCTGGCTGTCCTGGAACTAGCCCTATAGACCATGCTGGTCTCAGATTCATGGAGATGCACCTGCCTCTACCTCCTGAGTACTGGGATTAAACGCTTGTTTTTTTTTTTTTTTTTTAAGAAAAGGTCTTGATATGGCCTTGAACCTAAGTCTTACTGTCTCCCAAGATCCAGGACTGCAGGTATATATGCCATGCTGCCATACTTCTGTCTGCTGCCTTCCTGATCCTTAAAGAATGCCATCAGGGCAAGTCAGGTGCCTCTGAGCTTTTTGAGTCCCTTGTTTTTGAGGGAGGGACCATGATTTCCACCTTGGCTTGGTCAAGGTTGGCAAGATCAAGCCATAGGAGTATGGTGAGACACGTGTCTGGCAAGTGGCAGGTTTTGGTTTGCTGCTGTCTTCTGACTTACTGGAGGCTGGAGCCCCCTTTTCCTCTGTACTTGGAGTTCTGCTTGGCCTAACTGGAGGTGGGACTTATTGGGCAAGTAGCTTGACCTGTATGGGTCTCCTCTGCCCAATGCAGTTTGAGTTGGTGGGTGTTTTCTGACAGCTGGATGATACCAGTGTTTCTAGAAATGAAGTTAACTACATATCAGCGCACACACAGCACATGGCCATCATTTCATAAAGCTGGCTGGCGTTTGCATGTGTGTCCTGTGGTGGAGTTCATTGGACGAGGTACTCTGGGGGTTTCTCACAATCCTGAACTTAGGTTTCTTCCTACAGGTCCGAGTTGATCTGCTACTGGAGACCAGCCTGTAAACGAGCCCCTTTCAAGGCCAAATGCTGACTAGAACTCTTGACAAAATTCTGGGAAAGAGCTATATTATTGGAGGGGAATAAATCATGCTGAGTTGGGTTAGGCAGGATGTGACTTCAAGCCCCTAAAGTGTGCCGCTTCTATGACTGACTCATTGTGAGTTCAGCCATGACAGAGACACACAGATGACTGAAGGGGCCACTGTAGGGGGAGGGGCTGCCTGTCTGGGGCGCCAGCAAACATTGGCGCAGGGACCCTGTATTCTCTACAGTGGTTCTGAGTTAAACCTTACAGGGACAGGGCAGGACAGTAATGGCAACCAAACCTGCCACATCTTCCTTACCTTTGCTCTTCTCTAGTCACTGCAGGGTGGCAGGGATTGCTCAGAGGTCCAGAGGCCTAGAGTTATCCATCATCTTGCTCTGAGTCTGTCTCCCTCCCTTTCAGGATGGTGTATGTGATCAGTTCACTCCAGTAGTTGCTGCGTCAGTTCGGGGGGGACTGTTGGAACTGTCACTTGTGTCTTAGAAACAAAGATTAGTGTATGTCATACAGCAAGGTGGAGGGGATGTGGTGACAATGATCCTGTGGTCCCAGAGGTCGGTCTGTACAGTCTGGCCTTTGCTTGTTATGTAGTCACACTGATATCTGGGCAGTGAGGTGTGGTAGGTAGTGTGGCTATGAGTCTGCAGGGCAGATCTCAGGGCTTGCTAGCCTGCTGGGCTAGGCAAATGCCAGCTCTGGGGTCAGCGAGAGACCATCAGAAAATGAGGTGGAGATTGGTAGAGCAAGATGCTGGACATTGACCTGAGTCATAGATACCTTGCTTCCTCCCCACCCCACCCCTCCCACAGGCATACTTAGACACAGAGCAAGAGAGAGAGTGGGAGGTAGATATTTTATTGAACTTGATTCCTAGACTTTTGACCTTTATAAAGGAAGGTTAGACCCTCCTTACTTTTGCTCAGTTCAGATTAGGCATTATTTAACACCCCCATCTGTGTTGGCCAGCAAAAGCCTAAAAGGCCTAGTGGTGACCACAGTCCCAAGGCCTACAGGATAGAAGAAGGAGGCTGTATGGGGAAGAGGCTCTTTACCAGCCCCCCTCACCCCCAGATGGTTTCTCTGTGTAGCTTTGGAGCCTGTCCTGGAACTTGCTCTGTAGACCAGGCTGGCCTCAAACTCACAGAGATCCACCTGCCTCTGCCTCCTGAGTGCTGGTATTAAAGGCGTGCGCCCAGCTATAATTCAGGTTTAAAAAATTGTTCTTTTAGGGGCTGGAGGTGTAGCTCCGTGGTAATTTGTCTAGTGTGCATATGGCTCTGGGTTAGAATTTTCAGCACTACTCCAAAATAAAGTTAAAAGATTAAAAAAAAATTATTTAACTGTCACTAAGTGGAAATAATTTTGCTGAAGGTCTGCTGTATTCCAGGTAGAGTGACCTTCAGAAATCATTTATTTATTTGTAGACAGGATCTTGGCTTGGAACTTGCAGTGGAGACCCAGTTAGCTTCAAATTCACAGGTCCACCTGCCTCGCCTTCTGAAGGGCGAAAGTGTTGAAGGCCTGAACCTGAGCTGCCACCAGGCCCAGGGCACCCTGTTTCTGATCCTGGATTGCATTGCTCAGCAGTCATGATGTGGACTTGGAGACCAGCGTTCTGCACTTTCCCACTGAGACAGTGGCCTGTAATTAAAATTTTCGAGTACAGTTATTTTTCTGTGTTGGTTTTCAGCAAACCATTCTCACATGCTTGAGGAGAGAAAAAGCCTTTCTCAGCAGAACCAAGGGAAGGAAGGAACCCCACTGTCTGAAGGGCTCCAAGTTGCCCCCATACATGCGTGGGCAGCCGAACTGGGAGAAGCTGTCTGCATGAGGGCACTGCTGCAGTACACGTGGGAACAGCTTCCAGAGAAAGCAACCAACTAAGTGTTTTTCTGCCAGCCTAGCAAACCTGAGGGTGAGGGAGGGTCCAAGCAGGAGGGGTGAGAGGAGGGACGAGCTGCCCCACTGCATTGGGAGGGCGCTGTCTCTTCCTGGAATAACTTGCTTCCCTACAGCTCCTGGACTGGGTGAAGGCTCATTTCGTGCAGGTGAGGCTTCTGTGTGATCTCACTGTGCAAATATTGAACCAATTAAAAGCTGAGCCAGAGGCCAGTGTAAATGACTTATCTGCAGCTCCAGCCCCTCCTGCTGCCTGTCTGGCCTTACTCTGGGCCAGGCTGCCTAACCTGTTGTTGGAGCCCCTTTCTCCTCCCCCTCTTCCCTTTCTCCTATCCTCCTTTCCTTATCTCCCTTCCTCTCTCCCTTTGTCCTGAGACTTTAGACTTGAGGCTTTAGTGGGAGTTGCCTTTGGAGTGATCACTCAGGGCTGCTAGGATCCCATATGTTTTGAGAGTTTTGGTCTTTCCCCAGCATTGACTTGGGGAACCCTGTCCGTAAAGAGGACCAGAGGAAACAGTTCTGCACCCGTGAAAATAGCAGAGCAGCTGAGCTTGGGCAGGACTGAGCCTGGCCTAGGAGAAAGGGGCAAGGATAATGATACCACAGTGTTAGCAAAGGGCTGCTTGCTGGGTGAGGGCCAACAGGAAACAGGGGAGGGGCATGCAGCTGCTCTGGGTGGGGGTATGATGTGAGGAAGGACACTCGGGTGCTGATGCTGGTGTCTAGCATGGAGAGAAGAAGAAAGATTGTTGGAGGTATTGGGTGATGGGTTGGACTCGAGGCCTGGTCTGGCAGTTTGTCCTTTGGGTGTACCGCTGTGCTGCTAGGAGTGGCTCATATTGCTTTCTGTCCTGACAGAGCTCTGATTCATTCATGGCGTTTAGAAATGCCAAGGCCCTGAGACAGCTATCTTAATGGAGGAGACTCAGTAAGATTATCATGTGGTTCCCGTGACACATGCTACATCCAGGCTGTTCCTGCCTCTCTGCAGATATCTACATAGAACCCTGGGGTTGGCCGCTTGTCATCTGGGAGGCTATAACTGTGGGACTCCAAGGAGTTGCACAAGGTGGGGGGGGTGTCAGAAGGTAAAATCTGACAGCTTTTGTCTCCTTCTATCTAGTTTTAGTCCTCTGCCCTGCCTGTACTGGGAGCTGGATCCCCAGTACTGTACTCTGACTGTCCTGGAAGATGGACTTCCTCCTGAGCTTGGAAGTACCCTTTTTGCCAGGTTTAGGACTTTCCAACTGCTGATTTCTCATGTGTGGCCACCCACCCCCTCAGTGAAGTATGTAGGATGAACTCTAAAATACAGAGTGATGGTGTCATCTCCCCCTCCCTCACTGTTCCTAGAATAAAGTCCACATTCCTAAATGGCTGATAGGATCCTGCTTAAGCTGGTCCTGGTGACTGCCTCCAACGCTTTGTGAATTCACCTCCACCTTTAATGCACAGGATGGAAATCTACACAGAAAATCAATTCTCAGGCCTTTTTTAAAAAAATATTTTTCTTTTAATTGACAAAACTTGTCTGTATTTACTTTTCTATGTACATTTTGAGATATGTGCTGGTGCCCTTTGCTGGGCATAGGCACTGTGAAACCGGCCACCAGTATATGGAAAAGGCAGTAGCTTGGGCAGGCTTTGGGCTGTCAGCCCTTGAGCTGAATTCCTCTGGGTCTTTCCCCTGGTCTGGTTTCCTTATCTCAGCATCAGCTTGGGCCTGGGTTGGAATACTGCTAATGCAAACAGGTCCCAGCTTCTCCTGTAAGCAAACAACATTCCTGAGGTGGGGGCCGGGGGAGGGGCCCTCCTGGTACTCAGCAGCTCTGCCTCCACCTCTTCACAACCTGAGGTCTGTGGCTGCCATAGAGAGGCCACCGTGAGGCTGACTTGGAGGCAGAGTGGCCCTTGTGGACCCTCCCTGTAAATAGCTGTTGTTTATGCCAGGCCCTTTGTCTGCTTTGAGCTTAATGGCAGACAAGTGTGAAAGCTGAGGCCTGGGGTTTGATAACAAACAGGTGGTCAGTGCCAGGCCAGGCTCAGGTCTAGCTCGCCTGGCACAGCCCTTGCACACAGCCCTTGCGCACATCCTGTCAGCGTTTCCCAGATCAGCTTGGAGTAGTCTTTTCCTCCACAGCATCTTCCTGAGTGCCAGCTATAATCTGATGAATTAGGCAGGCTTCCTTCTCTTGCCTCAGAACTCTGCAGGGGGCTGTGGTGGTGTACACTTACCCTGAAGACAGGGCAGAACTTGCAGGAAAGATGGGGAGCCACTCTGGGAGCAGGACAGAGGAGAAGGATGAAGTATTAGGAGTCTGTGGGAGCATGAATTGCAGCTTCTTTAATAGGTTGCCCCTCCCCCCTTCTTTCTAAAGCCAGCAGTCTGAGATGTTAATAGCTTTCAGGTCACAGAAGTTGTGAGCAGAGGACACAATTGTGGAATCCAACCCCCGTTCTTTTGGCCCCCACACCATACCCATTCTGTGTGTTTGGTGTACTCCAACCATTTTTCTTGGGGTTGAGCAGATGCCCCCACTCTTTCTGAGTTCCAAGACTGATGGGCAAGGTTGATGGCCACAGCCCTCACTTGACAGGTGAAGACTTAGCCCTTCAGTCTCTTAGGGCACCCAAAGGCAGCACCAGCTGTGCTTCTCAGTGTCCTTTTGGTATGTTGGTCTGGTAGGTCCTAATTTGCCTTGGTAAGTTGGGGTACCATAAAGTTCTAGAAAACAGTTCTGGCCTATGCAAAGCTTTTGAGGGGTATCAATAAATTATCTCCACACCGTTTTTCTTTGTACATTGAAGCCCTAAATATACTTTCCATTTCTGTTTGGAGTATATGACAGTTCATGAATGACTTAGTTTTCCTAAAGATGAGCTAGGTGGGCCCCTCACTCCTTGTTTCAGTGTGTCTCTGTCCTCTCCTCTCTACTCTGGTTCCTTTTGTAAAGCTTGGGTGATTTTTAAGCCACTTCTCATTCATTTATTCACTTACAAAACTGAAGCTGTGTGCCTGCCCTGGGCCACACATTGTGCTAAACATTGGAATTGAGATGGTTGAGACCAAATTCCTGTCCTCAAATAAAACTGTAAGCAATTACAGTTTGACGAGTTGGTCACTGTGGTGGAAATTAACCCAGGGTATGGAGGGGAGGGACATCAAACAGGACATCTCTTTGCTACCTTAGGAACATGTGAGCTGATATCTGAGGGCTTCCTGATTCAAAGAAAAGAGCCTCTTGGGAGCTTTGGGGTCCTGATCAGATTGGCCATGAGCATAGAGTTGGCATGAAGAGCTGGGATGGAAAGTGGAGAGGAAGAGGGCAGGGCAGCCTACTCCCAATCCAGGATGATTCGGCTTATTCTGAGAAAGCGTGGAGTTATGGAATCTGTTGGAACCTAACCAGTAATGTCTATTAAACAGGAGAATGTGTAAGAAGTGGGGAGGGGAGGAGTTTATACTCTCCAGTGTGTAAACTTGGATACCCAGATCCACAGAGTCCCAGGGCATAGGAGGTGGAGGGTGCAGGCACCGTGCTCCTCCAGGTGGAGGTACTCACTGGAAGGTGCTTAGGTGAATTGGAGTGTAGAGGAGAGGCCTGAGTGGGAAGGGAAGTACTTATCTGGGAACTGGGAACTGCAGAGAGGAAGCACGGACTCCCTGGGACCTGATCCTAATTGTTCCACAGTATCACTCACTAAATAGCATTTGATGTGGAATTCTACAGACAGGGTGAACTGGCATTGATGTGGAGTAATCCATCCCTCCCTCCCTCCCTCCCTCCCTCCCTCCCTCCCTCCCTCCCTCCCTCCCTTCTGGTTACTACCTGTTTTCTGTTGCTTCCCTGGACTATTTGATGCCTGTGAACTTTGCTTGTGGATCACTGTCTGAGCTCCTGTGTTGGAGTTTTTGAGGGAGCTCCGAGTCCTCTAGGGGGGCACACCATGTCTTTTGTATGTTATTTTAAAATTAGGATATGTAGAATATTACTTGTGGGGCTCGAACACTGTAGGCAGCCCTGTAGCTTTGTGCACTAGATAAGCCATGCAGTCAACCGAATCCCTTCATAGTCTGTTATGAAAAGGACAGTCCTTTTTGTGGTGTCAGTGCCATCCATACCCATCTTTGTTTGGGTCCTAGAATCATATTAGTGTCAGAACTTTACTCTCTTTGGACACAGGGTCTTCAGACTCCTGAGCACTCTAGGATTATAGGCCCCTGGAGGATAATTTTAAGTAATTTCTTTGTGCAGAGACTTGTGAAGTGTTTTGTTTGTTTTATTTTTGTTTATTTGTTTGCCTTTTTTTTTGAGACAGGGTCTCACTCTGTCCCTTGACTGGCCAGGAACTTGCTGTGTAGACCAGTCTGGCCTTGAACTCACAGAAATCTGCTTGCCTCTGCCTCCCAGGTGCTGGGATGAAAGATGTGTGCTACCATGCCTGGTTTTGTGAAGTTTGGTCTTTTTTCTTTTTCTTTTTGTGTACTGGGGATTGAACACATGTTAGGTAAGCACATTCTACCACAGGGTTCTGTGCCAGCCAAACTCCTCCTGTGTCACAGAGGAGATTGGTCAGACACTTCAGAGCCAGGGAGGATTTTCCTTGTGTTGAGGTGCAGCTTGCCTTTAACTCTCCCATCTTTGGTGATATCTGGGGGGTGTTTTGCTATACTGGGGTCAGGATGCTATTGACATCACTTGGCAGAGACCGGGAATGCATTCTGTACAGGTTAGCCCCACCAAGCAGGGTTTGGCCCTAGAAAAGCCCTGAGGTAGAAAACTGTCTCAACCAAGCATACCACTTTTTATGAACCGCTGCTGTATTAGCTTTCACTTCTCTCCCACCCCTCTCCCTTCCCTGTCAGTCGTCAGTGATTTGCCCAGCTTCAAGGACTTCACAGCCTCTGCGGACAGAGCAGACAGAAGATGCAGGGAGCCAACATGTGGGATTAAGCTGGACTGGGGCTTCCAGTGTGTGCCACTCAGCTGTGGCCTGTGCCAGTTACCTGGTAGGAATGCTTTAAAGGAGAAAGAGTGCCTTGGCTGGCAGGTGCGGGACTGTCCCTCTGTCTTCTGGACCTGTGGTGAGGCAGGGCATCATCACAGGTGGGAGGAAAACTGCTTGCCTCATAGTAAGGAGGAGGTACAGAGACAGCAAGGAATGTCCTGGAACAAGCTATGACCTTTGAGGACACTTCCTTTGTGATCTGTGTCCACGGGGCTCCACCTCTGAGAATGGCTACTACTATCTCCCTATAAAGAGAGCAAATTGCCAGGCAGTGGTGGCACATGCCTTTAATCTCAACACTTGGAGGCAGAGGCAGGCGCATCTCCGTGAGTTCAAGGCCTGGTCTATGAGAGCTAGTTCCAGGATAGGTACCAAAGCTACAGAGAAACCCTGTCTTGAAACACCAAAAAAAAAAAAAAAAAAAAAAAGACATCAAATTGTGAATCCACTCAAGAGACCTCATAATCCAGTCACTTCCCCACAGCCCTACGTCTGAGCATTTCTGCATTGGGGCCAAGTCATTGGCATCTGAGCCTACTGGGGTGGGGCGTTAAGGTCCAAACCATAATGCAGAATCTGAGTGGAAGCTGCCAAGGTCGGGACTGGAATCAACCTTCTAGGCTCTCAGTGACTGCTGAATCCAGCTACACTTACCACCTTACTTTAGTTCTGGAAGTTCTGTTTCCTATCAGAATCCCTGTACACACGAAGACAGAGAGCCAGGTTCACAGCTTTGAGGAGACACCCTAATGTCTGCCTCACCAGCGACTTCTCTGTTTCTTTCTTTCCCATACATAGTTCTGTGGCTAGGGCACATTGGTTCAAGGGGAGGTGACAGTGCTTGGAGGGCACAGAGGTCTGTGCTAGCCTGGCTTTTGAGGCCTTTTGGAGCCTTGTCTCCTTCACCCGTAGATGATGTGATGAAATAGCCCTTATGAGATGACTGCCAGGATGGAGTGGAAATGGAGTGCTCATTAGCAAGCCTGGAGAGCAGAGGCTTTATGATGAGTGTAACAACTTAAGGGCTGCCAGCCTGGAATCTGGCCTTGGAGGATGTTAGACGAGTCTGGTTGTCTAGGAATGGAAAAGCTCACTGCTTCCACCAGTATAATTTCCATCTTTACTGGGCCAGCAATTCGCTCTCCGAATAAACACACAAACAAGTAAAAAGAGAAGCAGGCAGGGGATGAGGGAGACAACCTAGTGCATGCTCAGGGGGAGGCTGCGGAGATGGATAGTGAAGGAGTTGCATTCTGGGTTGAAAAAAGAGGTTTTTGGTCAACCTCTCTGCTTTCAGTTTCATCATTTCCTGAGAGTCCTAATTTAGCTTCTGGTGTGTCCTGCTCGATTATGGCCTAAAAAGGCAACAGCTTGGGTTTCTGAAGTTGGATGGGCACCCTCAGGAAGCTGCTGGGGAAGAGCAGCCCAACCCAACCCAGTCTCCAGTGGGCCAGAGCTGCTGTGTCTCTTAACTCCTCCAGTGCTGCCTGCCAGCCCCTGAGGAGGAACCAGGGCAGGCAGTGTTGGCAGGGTCATGTTCTAGTGTGCCTCCCCCCAATGCACACATGTACACACATGTACACACACGCACACACTCCTGCCCTAACGGCAGCAGCGCTCTTAGAAGATGGTTAGACTGAACATCCCCGGGGCCACAGTCATGTTCCTACACTCCTTCACTGCAGAAATGTCATGCTGCAAGTTCACTGCAGGGAGTCCTACAGGTAATAAGGGAACTCCCTCAAAGTGGTATTAAAAAACTGCTTTGGGGCTAGCCCAGTGGTGGAGTGCTCATGAGGCCCCGGGTTCAATTCATTCTTAGTATGGAAAATAATAACAAAAACGAGAAAACCAAACCAAATCTAAATTACCTCCCCTCAACGATGTCACTCCAGCAAAGCAAAACCTGCTTTGGAGTACTATGCAGTCATTAGTGACCCACAAAGAAATGTCCTGAGTTTGAGTCCCAGCCCTCTTATCTCCAGCGAGCTAACTCTACTAAGATTTGTTCCATCACTTGAAGCTTTGGGATAAACACAGAACCCCATAGGGAAATGGATGCAGGCAGTAAGCTAGGTAAATGTGAATGTCTGTGAGAAGTGTTTCCATGAATCAAAATTAGAGAGGACTAGTAAAATGAGAGAAAATGGCTTTAAAAATTTTTGTGTGTATTAGTGTTTTGCCTTTGTGTGTGTGTGTATGAGTGTGTGTTCCCACAGAGGTCAGAAGAGGAGATCAGATCCTCTGGATCTGGAGTTACACAGATGGTTATGAACCACCATGTGCAATCTGGGAACCAAACCTAGATCCTCTGCAAGAGCAACAAGCATGCTTAACTGCTAGGCCATTTCTCCAGCTCCCAGAAAATGGATTTTTTTTTTTTTTTTTTTTTTAATCATGTTTCTCTGTATAACAGCCCTGTCTGTCCTGGAGCTTGCTTTGTAGTTCAGCCTGGTCTCGAACTTACTGAGATTCGCCTGCCTCTGCCGCCTGAGTGCTGGGATTAAAGGCGTGCACCATCACCTAGCGAAAATATTTTTTATTAAAAATATTTTAAGAATAGGCATATACACTGCTCCCTCTCCCCAGTTCACACTGAGCTGTGACATTTGCAGCACAAGAGGCAGATGTGGGTTAGAATTCCACTGCATGACTGAACTGGGGATCCCGAGCAGTGACTCACTGTCTCTGAGCCTGTTCTCTCTTCTATGAATTAGAGTTAATAAAAGCTGCTTTCTAGGGAGCCCGGTAGTGGGGCGGTATGCTTGATATTGGTGGTAGACACTTAACAACCATCCCACCTCCTGGGGTAGGGATCTTGTGCAGGGCAGTGGTACATATCTTCAGGTGTACCCTCAGGCATCATCCCTGGATGAGATGGGTTTCACTGTGTGACCCATGCTGGCCTCTACCTCATGAACCTCCTGCTTTAGCTTGCCTTCCAGGTGCTGAGACTATGAACATCTAGGGAAACTGCCACACTTAGGGTTTTAGAGAAGCCCAATGATGGAGATGTCACACCTTTCTGAGTTGGAGTTCAAAGTTGGGAACCAGCAACTGACGAAAGCTTGGGTTCTGTGTTCACGGTGGCTGTTAGTCTTGGTCGGGCTACCTTTGGAGGGGTAGAGAACAACTGGGAATTCTGTGGCAGACAGGTTTGTCCAGTGGCCTGGTCTCCACTGGCAATGCCTGGACGAAGTGCTGGCACTCTGGCGCTCACTCTACAGAAAAGACGAAGACTGAAGGCATTTTGCAGCTGCCTGATTCTGTTCTGCTTGCTACCAGCTGACACTGGCCCCTGGCCCCTATCCAGTTATCCTTGCAAGGTAGATGATGCCTTGTGCAGGGGGCTACGTGGGTACAAGGACTGCAGAGTTTCCTGGTGCTGGGTTTAGATAAGGAAAGCCACCAGCCGAGGGAGCTGCGGAGGCTGCCAGGACTCCTTGAACTTGCTTCCTTCTTGGGAGGGAGTTTGGGAATACCAGGTTTCCAGGAAACCAGCCCCTGGTGGATTGAGCAGGGAACCCCTGAGCCTAGGTCTGGAAACTATTTAACAAGCCAGAGATGGAGGCCTGAGCAGCCAAAGCCTCTAGCCTCTTTGACATCAAAATATCTATTGGAATCAGGGAACTTGAAAGCTAAGCAACTCTGGGTTTAGATCTGGGAACTCTGTGGCTTTCCAGAGTAGGCTGGCCAGATTTGATCTCACAGACCAGAGCTTTCTTGTGTCCCTTACTAGTGTTTCAATTTCTGGTTGCTTCCTCTGGTGTCTTTGGGCCTAGTGCCATACACCAGTTTTCAGATCCTGGTTTTGGTTCAGTCAAAACAACAGCCCCCAGGGATCCAACCTGTCTATAGGCTTCAGTCACCACCTTGCTAAACACAGGAAGGCCAGAGATCAGGACCTAGAGTCCTCGGAGCCTCTCTGCACAAGTCCCGGACTCTCAGAGAACTGTGCTTATAGATGGGTGTCATAACATACGCCCAAGCCATTTGTGGTTCTGTGAGGACTATCTTTATTCTGCAAATAAGCTTTGAAAATAACAAGTCACATGAGTGCTTGTGTCCTCCTGACCCACCAGGCATGCCTGTTCCCTTTCACTTCATGGTATAGCCCAGGGTCGGCTTCTGTTCTCACTAATATCACTGTGCAGTTGTAGTGAGTTGCCATCTTGGCTAACTAGATACCTGTGTTGTTGGAAGTGTTCAGTGCCTTAGTGGTGGACTGTGACTGAGTCTGTCTTTGTGGAGATGCTTAACTCATCCCTTCCCGTGGTAGTGTTGTCTGTGGAATTGCGTGTGTGCTGATCATAGAATAATACCCTTACTCACTACTTCCTAGCCAAATCTTGCTGTCTCTCAGATGTGTAGAGTAAGAAAATTCGGGCAATTGCTCAATCTCATGATGTAGAGTTTCAATGCATGAGCGTTTGCAGGGAGAAGTCTTCTGTGGTTGATGTTCTGTCGTTGTGCTTTTCTTAGGTCTTGGCCGTAAGTCACCATGGCCCAGCAGGCTGCAGACAAGTACCTCTATGTGGATAAAAACTTCATCAATAACCCACTGGCCCAGGCCGACTGGGCTGCCAAGAAGTTGGTATGGGTGCCTTCTGACAAGAATGGCTTTGAGCCAGCCAGCCTCAAGGAGGAGGTGGGCGAGGAGGCCATCGTGGAGCTTGTGGAGAATGGGAAGAAGGTGAAGGTGAACAAGGATGACATCCAGAAGATGAACCCACCCAAGTTCTCCAAGGTGGAGGACATGGCAGAGCTCACGTGCCTCAATGAAGCTTCAGTGCTGCACAACCTCAAAGAGCGCTACTACTCAGGGCTCATCTACGTAAGTGGCTCCAAGATGGGTGGGATCTCTTCATCCCCAGGTGCCAGGGCTCCAGCTAGCTGGGTGAGAAGAGGGCTTTAAGAAGTTCCAGGTGAGATGCTCACAGCTGTCATATTTGTACATCCTGTGACATCACCTTTTCTGTTCCCTATCTACCCTATTTTTGGCCACATGTAGGAAGGACATGCTCCCACCTGCTAGCCTCTGACCTCAGATCTCTGTGAAGACATGTGGGTTCAGGCCAGCATAGTAAATTCCTTCTAACGAGTGCTGCTGTCTCCTGGCTCCCTTGTTCTTCCTGGACCACCAGGTCAACCCTTATAGCCACCAGTTTGGTTCAATCCCATTTTGGTACAAGACATTTTTTTCCTTGTAGAATCCTGTTGGTAAAGCTTCTTTCCTAGGGGTCACACGTAGAACAGAGCTGAGCTGCCGAGAGTGGAATGGTGACATATCAACATTTTGTTAGTGCTGGGTCCACGCCAGGTCCTACAAAAGAGTGGCATTAGAGTTCTAAGAGCAGTGTGGGCAAAGGCTCTAGGTACACCAAAGACCAGAGTCTCTTTCTTCTACTGGGGCTACCTTTTTAGATGGATGGCTTTATCACTATGGGGCAGTGTTGAGAGAAGAACATTTTTCGAGCCCCTGTTATAGTCTGAACATTACTGGTTCCTTCTAGTGCCAGTCCCAGATTCACCGTCCTTCTGTCTTAAACAGCCTTTGAAAACAGAATGTTAATTTTATGAAGGATCATTGAAATCCTCAAGGCGAAGGGCTTAGACATTTCTCCATCACATAATCCATATCTGAATCTGCCACAGGCAGTTCTCAGGTGCTCTGTTTGCTGGTCTCAGCCTTGGCACTCTAGTTATACTTTCCCTCGCATTTGCCAAGGTGGGCTTCTGAAGGTGGTGGGCTTCTGAAGGTGGTGGGCTTCTGAAGGTGATGATGGGCTTCTGAAGGTGATGATGGGCTTCTGAAGGTGGTGATGGGCTTCTGAAGGTGGTGGGCTTCTGAAGGTGGTGGGCTTCTGAAGGTGGTGATGGGCTTCTGAAGGTGATGATGGGCTTCTGAAGGTGGTGATGGGCTTCTGAAGGTGGTGATGGGCTTCTGAAGGTGGTGATGGGCTTCTGAAGGTGGTGATGGGCTTCTGAAGGTGCTGATGGGCTTCTGAAGGTGGTGGTGGGCTTCTGAAGGTGATGGTGGGCTTCTGAAGGTGGTGATGGGCTTCTGAAGGTGCTGATGGGCTTTGGTAGCACACAGCAGTATCTGCTGTCTTCTGTGGTGCTCTCCAAACGGCATTCCTTTTGCCACCTTGCTTCTGCCAAGGCCAAAGAGGCCAGAAGCCCAGATCCCTCCTTTCAGTTCAGATACTCGAGGAAGAAATAATGTGGTTGCTTTTCCTAACATAGCTATGTTTGATTGTGCTTCTATAGCCACCCTGGTCTTGCTCTCAAGGCCAAGTAGCGTAGTTTAGAACCCAAGGAAATGAGAGATCTCAGGGGTTTATAGCCCTCTCATCTGACTCAACGCACCAGGATTGATTTTGATTTTGGGGAGGAACAGGCTTGTGTGTACCCAACCACTGAGCTTTCTATACGATGCTAGGGTGATTTCACATTTCCACAGGGTGATTCCTTCTCCACTGGACTGCTGTTACCCCATGTGCTGAAGCCCTCGATTGAGTTTTGGCCACTTGGGATTACACAGAAGTTCCCAGTGGGCCAGACCACCTTGCTGATGCTAAATTAATCCTTCATGACAAGTCTTTGTTTCCTGCTCACTCATTGGCCCTCAGTTTGATTAGTCAGGGCCTACCAGCAATCACATTCTCACGTTGCCTGTTGGAAGAAGCATTCTTTGTGGATTGCTTTAGTTTATCCTTCTTATGGAAGGGTGGGAAGAGTTGAAACCTGAAGACGGGCTAGGATTTAGATGGAATCTTATACACAGTGAGGTGCTGGCAAGGGCTAAGAGCAAAATCTGTTTTTTTTTTTTTTTTTTCTTAAACTTATTTTATGTGTATGGGTATTTTGCCTGCATGCCATAGAGGCCAGAAAAGGGCATTGGAAATATTTGGAGAACTGCAGTTATAGATGGTTGTGAGCTGGGAATCAAACTTAGGTCATCTGGAAGAGCATCCAGTTCTGCTCACCATTGATTCTTATCTCTGATCCTAGAACTTGGGTTTTGGTGAGAATATGTATAATACAGATTCAAATCTTGCCCCTCAGAAGCATCAAACATAATTCAAATTGGGAGTCTGCAGAAAAATGAAGGAAAAAGTCTTGTCTGTCCACCCAGATAACATGGGAGCCACATTCCCCTTGTCTGGGAGTAGGGTGCTTATAGCAGGATTTGCTTCTGATGTCTCATTCACTCTGCTGTGCTGGCCTGCCTTTACTGACCGTGTCACATGGTGCTGCAGAGCCTCACGTCTTGGTAGCTCTCGGTTTGTACCAGGTCTGGACTCTGGCTGCCATTGTTTAAGTCAAAATCCTGTACTTAGCCTATTACTGGTGTCTCCACTTAACTGAGCCCATGAGAAACAGGCTAACCACTTGCTTTTACCTCTAGTTGCAGGTGGTCTTTTCTTCCCATGCTCAATATTAGCTGTCAAAGTAATTCAGTGTTAAGTCACTACACCCTTGTGAGTGACATGCAGGGCTTCATTCTGTACGTGGATGTGGGTGTAGAAGCCAAGCTTTTCCCCAGAGCTCTGGTGGCTGTCATTAGCTCTTGGTTTGGTTTCTTTGCTGTCCTGCCACAGACCATTTCTCAGGTAGCATCACTAAGGACTGCTAGTGAGACCCCAGCAGATACAGAACTGTGGGACAATTAAAGCCCTTGGTGGCTACCTGGCAGGGCTGCAGCCTCCTTCACAGCTTATATATGTGCAGCAGGGTTCCATACTGTGACACAGGCACCTTCATGCTGCATTTGACCAGCTTTGTGGGCAGCACAGCCAATTATGCACCACAGCTGCTCTGTCTTTTGCTTTGAAGGAAGTGAGGCTCTGGGACAGGGGGCGATTGGGCACAAAGAGCCTCTGTGGCCTGTGAATGGAGCAGCTCCCTGGTGTGACTGCGTGGGAGTAGAGCCACTTGCTCAGTGTCTGTGCCTCCATGAGCGTTTAATGTACTCCTTCTTCCCACCTGAGTTGGGTGCCCCCTTCTCAGGGCTCAGCTGGCTAGTGTCCTTGGGGGGTTAGTTCAGAGTCCTTTAGAGCCTCTGCAGTGTCATCTGCCCATCCAGCTGTCCCAAAGAATGGTCCTAATGACCCTCTGTCCCCTTCTGTTTCTGCCAGCTGTTTCAAACATCTGGCTTTGTGGCACACCCTATATGTAGGACCATGTGTCCTTGACTTTTATCGGGCTGGACTTCCTAGAGTTTAGGTTTTTTTCTCTAAGGCTGAGAACAAAGTTCAATTGTTTGGAGATCCTGGGATGACCTCACTATTTTCTGGCCTTCAATCTTGTCCCCACCTAATGCCATCTGACATCCACATGGAGGATACCACAAGATAACCTTGCTCCCTTCTTCCTTTTGCAGCACCCAAGCCAGCGCCACATTTGGGTTTCTTTGCTTTGACCTTCCTGGTCCCTTGAAAATAGAGTAGTTGGAAGGAGAACACAGGGCAGAAGAGCCTCCCTCCCCCACCCCACTCCCATAACTCTCTGGGAAGAAGGAAGTCTCGTTAGTATCCAGGTCATCTGCTCTCCCTAGTGCTGGGCAGTGCACTTGGTTAGGGTACAGACCCTTGGGAGAGCAGCTGACCAGTGTCTGGGTGGTGGGGTCCTTTGAGCTTTGTCCTCAACCTAGCTTTTGTTTGAAGTTCCAAGAAAAACCTTTGGTCAGTGCTGGGGAAGAGCCCTGTCTTCATGCCTGGCTTCTGTGTGAACCCCTGGGTTGAGCCTTGCTGTTTACTAGCGAGAGCACAGGTGGAAGGGGCTGGATGCACACCATGATCTGCTCCCCAGGTGGGCTGCTCCTGGATCAGGGATAGAACTGTACAGGAAGATGCAGGGGAGCATGGCTGAAGAAAACAGGATATTTGGAGATTGGCCCTCTAGACCAAGGAGGTTGACCTTAGTTTTCTTGGGGCCTGAGTTCATGCCTTGTGACTGTTGACTGTCTCTTAGCAGACAGGCAGTTTTGGTGTGGAGCCTGGGATGCCGAGCCTTGCTCCCCAGCCTTCCTTTCCTCCAACTTGGGATTGTTTTCCCAAAAAGATAGCACTGAGATTGCTATTGCTTTCTGAAGACAGCCATAACTCCAACCGAGCATCCCTGGGTGCTTTTGGCAAGGACAGTTCTCATGTACTGATTAGGAGTACGCCATCTGTGCATTTGGAAGGATCAGGGAATTTATTAGAGTTGGTCACAAGGCATTGTGGGCATTCCTTCAGAAACATGGAGGAAAGAGCTGTGTAAGCCCACTGTAGGAAGCAGCTCTCCTGAGCAACAGTGTGTTCCTACCCCTCACCATGAAGTAAGGTGCCAACCTCCACCCATGCTCTTCTGCATATTGGGAAGTGGAGGAAGAAAGGTACGGACCCCACCACCGCACTCCAGTCAGGATTTGAACTCAGGGTATCTGATTCCAGGGCTTTGCTTTTAAAGGTCAAAGTAGATCTGGAACATTGGGTATGCTATGTTGTAAATGTCTGACATTAAGGGTATTGACACTTCTGAGTTTCTGCCCCTGGAGAAGGCTTTCAGAGAACATCAAAGTGGCCTTTATGTTTTTGAAAGATTTGCAGAGGAATGCAGGGCATGGGCTAACTTTTAGCCCCTGAAGCTCTATGGTGAGCCCAGTGTTTGGAGGGTGGAGTGCTCGTGTTGTCAATGGAGAATCACATGTACCATGAAGTTTTCTGAGGTACAGCTGAATCCTTTATCTTTGTATATCTCTTACAATGACAGACATATCTCATTCTCCTAGGATCTGAGGTTTGTTGTTTTTTGTTTCTTTTTGTTTTTTTGTGACAGTGTTTCTCCGTGTAGCCCTTGCTGTCCTGAAACTAACTCTGTAGAACCAGTCTGGCCTCAACTCAAATATCTGCCTGCCCCTGCCTCTTGAGTGCTGTGATTAAAGGTGTGCGCCACCATACCTAACTGGAACCTGAGTTTTGTAATAGGACTTGTGTGTGTTTTGATATGGACCTTGTCTGATGCACACTTGTCAGCATACAAAATCACCTGTGTTGAGAGAGCACTATGACACCTGCAGCGTCAGCCGGGGCAGGGACACCAGAGAGCACTTTTGCCCTAGGTTGAATCGTGGCCTGGGGCACAGTGGACACTCAGCCGCTGTGCTAGGTTGAGTGCTGTTGAGACTCAGAGACTTGCTAAACCATGGCTTCCTGTTGCTTTCTTAGACCTATTCAGGCCTGTTCTGTGTGGTCATCAACCCTTATAAGAACCTGCCCATCTACTCTGAGGAGATCGTGGACATGTACAAGGGCAAGAAGAGGCATGAGATGCCGCCCCACATCTACGCCATCACAGATACTGCCTATAGGAGCATGATGCAGGGTGAGTACTTGGGGCACTGAGGCCCTCGCCTGGCCTTTCTAGGGATTCCGTCCCTACCGATGGTGTCAGGACACTTAGAGCTGATCCACATTGCTCTAGTGGCTGGTGAGGTGTGTCATCATATAAGAGCCAGGGCCCATGACTATGTAAACAATACGCTTATATGTTGATAGACTGTTCTAGGAACTTTAAAGACTACACTTCCTGACTGTTCTCTCACGTACTCATCCTTCGGAGAGATTCCCTCATCAGTTTTCGGATCCATTCCTCATTTTCTCCCGAGTTTTCCCTTTGTATTCTTCGCACACAGCTGGTAATACGGCGGAGTGTGGTCCCCTTTAGAGAACCGATGTGAAGTTTCAGCTGGTGGCCGCACCCCTGCACTTACCTGTGTTCTCTGTCCTGTCACAGTAAAGTGCTTTGGGAGGATGTTTGTTCACTCATCCCTTCTCCTGGACACAACCTGGGCTCCTTGCTGGTTAGGCTGATTGACAGGTCACCCATTACTTCCATACTTCTTCCCCTCTTCCTGATAGGGGCAGTCTCCCACTCCCCACCCTTCCTTCAGCCTTCAGGTGTTTGTCTGCTCCCTTAGACTCCTTCTCCCCATCTACTTGGCTGTCTCCATGGATCTCTTGCTTCTGCCTGTGGCCATTCCTTTTTGGTTCATCCTCAGCCCTGGGCCTTCCATTCAGCCCCTAGAGTGGTTTCTGTCATCGGTGCCTGGCTATGCACTGGTGCTGTCCCTGATCGCTACCAGCCAGGCCATCCTCACATGCTGCTACTAGATGCTAGAACCTAGTCTTAACCATGCACTTTCTTGTCCTCACCCCTTTCCCCAGCTCAGCCAACACTTTTATTTATGTTTTTGTTCTTTGGGTTCTGAGACAGTGCCTCACTATGTAGCCCAGGCTGGTCTTGAACTCAGAATCCCCCTGTCTTGCGCTTCCCCATGCCTGACTTCAGCATACTCTGTAGGTGTTCTTTCTGTTGCTGTTTCTGATCCCATTTTCTTCCAACCCTCACTGCTCTGGCCTTAGGTCTGGCTTTGCAGCTCCTTGTCTGTACTGTTGGCCTCTTAACCTCCATTCTGTCACAGCCTTTGCCTGTCAGCTGACTGCTTTTCTAGACTGCAGATCTAAGGGTGGATACCCACAGAACCATCGGACTGCCCTCCTTCCCCTCAGGGAGCTCCATGCATTTCTCTAGCAGGCCTTTCTGCTTCAGAGCTCCACACTTGCTCCACCTGCACACAGTGCTTGCTGAGTGAGTGACTGCTGCTTTCGGGAGCCCTCTGCTCCCCCACCCCAAGATTTACAACAGCTTTGCACCAGAGCCTGGCAATGCTTTGCTGGAGCCAGGCATTTTAAACTTTCATTTTCTCTCCTCAGATTGGCCTATGCCCATGCTGCCCTTATATTCTTAGAATGTTGCCAAGTCCCTGGCATATGCAGTCCTGACTCAGGTCTGCTCCCAAACAGTGTGGCCATCTTGTTTTGATAGTGGTTTCTTTTGCATCCTTTGTTCTTTAAGCACCACAGTCTATCTGGGCAGTGGTGATGATGCTCCTCGTACTAGCTTTGCCCCAATTTAGTAGTTTAAAATGACAATGTGCATAAGATATTTCTCGATCAGATTATTAATTAGGCAGGATGTACAAGTTTGGCCAAGCCTTTGGCTTATGTTCACATCTATCAGGATTCCTTGTGGAAGCCAGCCCTTTGGTTTTAAAGTAGGATGTCTGTTTGAGAGTGCTAATGAGACCAGTCTGGTGGGAGAACATTCTGTGAGATTCCAGAGGAGTCTGAGTCTCTGTCTCTGGAGGTTATGAGTCACTTTCTCTTGGCTCTACAGTGGCGCAGAGCGAGGAGTGCACTTGGGGTCTTCCTGAGTAGGGCATGTTCTCTTTCTCCCCCAGGATCTCAGCTGCTCCTGCTAGGCCATCATGGGAGAGCCATGGAGAGTGTGACTCCAGCAGCCAGTCATTGGAGCTGGGCTCCCAGACTCTCAGCAGATAACCTGTAGGGCTCTTTTCCAAGAGAGTTAACCAGTTTTCATTTATTCATAAGAAGAAAGTTTGGGGAAGGATTTCTGAAAGTCCCCCAGACTGGAAGTGGTTAAATGAAAGAGATAAGATAATGAATCTTGTCCGAGGCAGAGCAGCCTCAGTAGGGAAGGAGGTGGCTTGGACCATGACAGCAAGATCAGTTGGAGGGAATGATTGTCAGTGTGGGGACCTACAAGCCCTGTGTTCCTTCAGAAATGGTCTGTGCAATTGCTGGGACCAATGTTTCCCCACCCTCAGCCAGAGAGGCCTCCACTTGGCTTCCTGCTTTGGGCTTGCTGGAACTCATAGCCCCTAAGTGGACCTACTAAGCACATTCTGAGTTGTTGTAAAGGCCCATAAAGCCTTTAGCAGTAGATGTCTTGTTCTTGGGGATGTGAAGGAAGGTAGTCACACAAGCCTGCCGGTGACATCATGGGTCACTAGTAGAGAGTGTTTCTGAAGGGGACCCTGTCTTCTTACCCTATGCCAGGTTTTGTAGATGGAGCCTTGATCTTCAGGCTGTTGGAGCCTGTTACTCTGTTTTGGGGTGAAGCCTTAGGGCTTGCTGTCCACCCAGTAGGGGAGGGGGCAGGCTTGTGTTCCTTCCTAATGTCTTCAAAGGTATAGCCAGATGGTTCCTCTTCTGCCTCCCCTCCCCCAAGAACTACACAAAAATTTCCTTCCTGAGTTGGTTGTGGCTTATGACATACTAGCATTTATTCTGCCAAATAGGGTAGTTGGTGGCTTTGTCTGGGAACTTTTGAGACAAGCTTTTCGATCCCTCCTAGGGCCCTTCCTTGTCTTCGAATTCTTCTGTGCTGGTTTGCCCATATCGTCTTGGTTACTGTCTGTGGCTCTTTTATTTTTATCCTGATTTGGATGGTAGCTTATAAGCTACTTTACCTGTTTGCCAGACTAAGCCAGGCTTTCTCAAATATGACATTTGGGATACTGTAGGATGCATAGTAGTATCCTGGCCTCTTTTCATTCACTCTATTTGTGACAAAAAATATTCCCAGCCACTTTCATTAGATGTTTCCTGATGGACAAAATTGTCCCCAGTTGAAAACCCCTCGACTAAGCTTTACAGATATATTTTATTCTGGTTGTTAGTTCTGGTTAATCAGCAGTTGTCTGAACCCTGTACTGTTATGGGTTTGGGATAGATTTGTATCGTCTGCCATGAGCACAGGATAGGCCACTGGAGTGTATGGTGTCCTGCTTAGGCCACACAAACAGATGATAGAAAATGCCAAGATACCAAAAGGATTATCCTGTTCCTGGAGGCCCTGGCAGTCCAGATGGATAGAAAAGACATGTTTGCTGACAGATCTGGGGCTATAGATGCATAAAAGGCAAGCTGTTGCTGCCAATACCTGGTGCCAGTGCAGCATCAACAGGTGTCAGGTGTCTTGGAGTTCAAGGAAGTTGTGGCTGCTGAGGCTGGTGTGGCAGGGAACAGCACTGTGGACGTAGAGACCATGGGAAACCTTGCCGGCCATGATAATAAGTGGTTATGGTGCAGCCCAGACGTGCCTGCACAGTTTTGTTTGTTGTCTTAATCTTCAGCCTTGGGTTTAATTAAGGTTGTGTTTGCGTGGTCGTCTTACCACCCTAACTCTAGCTCTCCATGTATTTTTTTTTTTTTCTTTTTTGCTTTCTTGGCTATTAAAAGGCATTTCATCCTTAGGAGAACTTGAACCTGTGTTGCTGCCCCCAACTTGTGTGCAGATGCATCCCAGGGCGGGCACAGGGGCTGGCTTCATGTGGAAATCAGGCAGCAGATCCCTGGGGCTGGGGAAGGGGTGCTTTCAGCCTTCTCTGGGGCCCTTGTTGGTAAGAGTGAGTGTTTATCTGGTTAGTGAGAGACTTCGGCCTGAGCTCAGTTATCTCCCAGTGTAGGTAGAAAAGAAGCTACGCTTATTAGCTCCACGTCAGGTCTGGCTCACTCTCGGGAACCAGCAGACTTGGCTTGCATGCAGACCTGTCCCTCTCCATCCCTCCTTGGCTTCTCTGTGGAAGCTGCCCTGCGTTGGTCACTGAACATTACTCTAGTGCCCAGTGGATGTGCACATTCTCTTGGTGGTTGACTGACCTTGCTGGTTCAACAGTGACAGTGAGGTTTGTGTGTCCCCCTGCCATCCCAGCATGGTCCCCCTGGCACACATGTGAGGGCATGGGCTCAGATGCGTTAGCTGATGTGTCATCCATGAGAACTGTGGTCTCTTGAGCCTCTGAACAGGAGGTTATGGCTACTGTTGCCTCTCTTCTTTTCTGACTAGTTCTTGGAGGAATTCTTCCCAGCCTAACAGGTGGGGGTGAGAGAGAGACCTGCCTTCACCTCTCTTCCATCTGCCCAACTGGTTCCAGGGTCTGCTTGCTGAAAAGTCCTCAGCTCCTCAGAGGCCAGGAGAGTATTTTAGGTCTTGAGTGGCAGCTTTGGAGCTGGAGCAGTGGGAAGCCACAGATGTGATGACTCCACTTAAGCAGGAATGTGACAACCAGGAAGCCTGATCCTGGCCAGCCTTCTCACATAAAGGTCTCACTGTCTGCTGGGAGGTGTGGAGCCAGCTTTGTACCTCATCGTGTGCCTCAGGAGGCAGTGTGGCTTCCCTGAGGAGGGCCATGCTCTGTGTCTGTGTGACATCGTCCTTGCCCTGGACTAGCCTCGTGCCTCCTTTGTGTTGTACACTGTAGACGATCTACTCATGCAGACACAGGTCCTGCCTAGAGGATTGCTGACTGGCACCCAGAGGTACCAGATGCCCCAGCTCCTCATTATCAGGGAGGGTCCCACACAGAGGTAGTGTGTCCTGGAACTTTGGGGTAGGCATGGGGTTAGAAAACCAGTTAGCACTTTGTAGGCTACAGCCAAGCGTTTGCTGGCCCCTCAGCCTTAGGTGTAGTGAGAAGCCTTGTAAACAAGGTTTGAGAGCTATCTCTGGGAAGAATATGGAGTTTGGACCAGATAGAGTAGGATTCTCCCTCTTCACTTGCTGATTGGCCTGGCTATGGCACAGCCATTCACCATGATAGAGTTTGTTTTTCTCCACCTTTCAACTTGACACAGCTGACATGGCCAGGCTAAAGAATTTCAGAATTTCAGGAGTGGCTGAAGGGCAGTGCTGGCCTGTATGGTATGGTAGGTCCCTGGAGAAGGGGCAGTAGGAGGCTGAAACACAGCCTCCAATGACTTTCCCAGTGCTTAGTACTGTTCGCTACTGGCAAACGGGCAGGTGCTATCCCCAAAGCCACAGGCATAGGCTGACTTCTCTATATCTCCAGAGGGGCTTCAGACTAACTTCTCTGTATCTCCAGAGGGGCTTCAGACTGACTTCTCTATCTCCAGAGGGGCTTCAGACTGACTTCTCTATCTCCAGAGGGGCTTCAGACTG